>LBNU01022318.1:6692-26203 GCA_014162995.1 Artemisia annua
CCGCGCGTTGCCGCTGAATGTTTTGCCAAAGAAGTAGTTAGTGTACTTAACGACCGTTAGTTATAAGGACTAAATCTGCAACGTACTTAACGACCATTAGCACTGTATAAAGGACTAAATTTGCAATGACACTGTAAGACGAAGGACCAAATGGAAATAAAAAAAAAAATTGCTACAGTACTTAACGGCCGTTAAATACTTAACGACCGTTAGTTACTGTTGTGCTACAGTGCTCCTGTGAGTGGTGCTACAGTATTTGGGGGGGAGGCTCTGATAAATGTTATATAGTGTAATTCTGCATGCCCACTGTCAAGGGTGTGAGCTCAACATTAGTACATTTTTATACCAAACATGCAAAATTTGGATTCATCCTAAACCTTTTATGAAAAAACCTCACACCGAACGGGCCCTTAAAATATCCAATAATCCGTTTTCACTATCATTTGAAATTGTCAAAGACAGAACCGTTTAATTAAAGAAAGAATTTATCATTCGAATTATATACTCGATCGCGCCTTCTTGCACATTCGATGCAAACTTTCGCTTAAATAAAATGTGTTTACAAAGCAAGTAAAAAAACCACGGAGTGTCTAAATAAACAAAACATCAAAAGATTAAAAAAAAAAATGTTAATATTATAGGGACGTTAGTATATACAGAAAATAATGTGCTAATGCTATTAAAGCACTTTCAAATATTTATTCGGGGTGTTGATATTAAAGAGGGAAAAATATTTTTGATCTTCCCAAAAAACAGTGTTTGTTGGAACATTGGCAAAAAGAAGACCTACTCGGCAAGAAATACATATTTGAGAGTTTAACCGCGTATATGCTACAAGTTGATGGTGAAAAACATTGATAAACAGAGTATGTTGCTGAAGAACATTGATTAACAACATGAATTATTATGAGCACCGATGAACAATATGTAGATTGATGATGTCTTGCTTATCAATTAGTCTTATTTATCAGTTAGCTTTTTCTTTTCTTTTTTAATTAAAAAAAAATGTTGTTCATTTCATTTCAAAAAAAAAGAAAAAGAGAAAAAAAATGATGTTTATCCGTTAGACTACAATATTAAGTTAAAAATGAAAAAAGAAAAAAATGAGCTTAAAAAAAAAAAAAAAAAAACAAAACAAAACTTTTATCGTAATGTAGTGCAATAACTTTTTAGACTTTTTAATGAGTTGTCTTATTGGTACCCTTTTTGACCAACCTTTAGCGAACGATTTACATTTTTAACTTCATGTCCGCTCTGTTTATAGTAAAACACAGTTTTTTAATCAGTTTTGTCCCGTATTTTCTGTCAGTTTTATGCTTTTAACTTATTAAACTTTATATTTTTTTTTTTGTTTTGTTAGTTTTATACTTAAAAAAATATTAAAAAATAAAATAAAAAAATAAGAGGTATCACTTGTGAAAAAAAAGAAGGTCCAAATAACCAAACAATTTTTTAATATTTGTTCATGATCAAAACTTTTAAGTTAATTAGATGTATCTTTTCTAATATTTGTTCCAGATGATCAAATCGTGATAGAATTCTCCGACAACGATTGTTCTTTGACGTTATATATATTTTTTAATTCAAACGTTAAAAAACCAAAAATCTGATATTCCCATTAATTAATTAACTTATAGGAAATTTAAAAAAATCTCCTGTTCGTTGACTGCATGCATGCATATATAAGACCATGAGATGCTGATACTACTGATCGATTTAGCTAAACTCACCTTAATTAAGTTACAGCATGAAACGCTCTTCGGGTTCAGCTTCTGTCCGGCCACCCGCCACCATGGAAAAACAACGTCGGGATCAGATGAAGGATCTCTACTCCAAACTTGCCTCCCTCCTCCGNTAGAAAATAACTATCCAAAATCCACTCGCCAACAGAATAAATGAAAATGAAATATACACTAACTTGATTTGCTGCAAAAATTGATTAATCCAAAAGAAGCATCACTCAGCAGATTGCTCTTTTTCTGCCACTAGCATTAGCATCTCAAGCCGTTTGTCAAAAAGTAATACATCTTCATCTCTTTTATCAAGTTCACCAGCTTCAACTTCCAGCCATTTTTCACGCAAATCATCTAAAATATTCCCTTCTGTCATCTTCATTTCTGCTCCAGGAGCATTTGGAATAGTTGTACGAAGTGATGAATCTCCAGATGGCGGCGGCAGTGTTAGAAGCATTGTTCTAAATTCCCGAGTATCCGCAAATGTCTCAAAGTTGGATGCTATTATATCAAGACAATATTCACGAATCTTTAAAACACCATACCTACAAACAAATCCAAAACATTATAAATATAACTTCTTTTTGTTAAATAAAATGTGTGATTCTATAAAAGTGAAACAAGTATATGTTAACATACAAGTCGGATAATATTAACCAGTGGCACAATTCTGAAGGAGGGACATTTTCCAGATGAGGAAGTAGAGCATCAGCTACTGCGCGTTTAAGAGGAAATAATAAATATCTTGAAGCAGCATCAAACATTTCTTCAGCCTGCTCAATAGAATATGTTCACGTTAAGTGTTAAAGATGCCATTTTCATTAATTTTAAATATACAATGATGTATGTAGTAATTAGAATACCTGATCAGGGTCAATGTCCTTTAAACTGTCAGTGTACCTGTGGATAAGCAAAAGAAATTTGCATTAACTTATGTAGCATTTCCATCTAACAAACACATATTCTTTTATTTTATTATTTTTTTATTTTTTTTTGGGGTAACAAACACATATTCTTTTAGCCCACTATATAAAAAGTTATACTTAAAAAATGCTCTCACTTCGCTAGTTCAGTCTTGCTACCAATTAGCATGAACACTAACAAGCAGTTGTTTGGCAATATGCTGATGGAACACACAATTTGTTCATGTTAGGTCAATCAAAAATGCACATGTGCTCTTGGATACAGAGTAGTTGTTTAAGGAGGTGTTTATAGGTGCATTTTCAAAGTGATTATTTTGACACTATCAGAAAAATTCATACTCAGTCTTTTTGCCACACACTCAAATGATTATTCGAGTTCATGCCACTTTACCCCACATCCAAACACTCCCTAAACTAAAAAATGTGCTTAAACACTCGTGTAAGTGATAATTTTGACCCTAAATTAACAGAAAAAAAGACATCCTCAGAATCTTTTGCCTAACACTCAAATTGATTATTCCAACGTCATGTCAGTTTACATGCACATCCAAACACCCCTTAAACTAAAATATGTGCTTCAAAACATGCGGCAAAGATCCTAACTCCTAAGTCACCTTATGTAGTAAATCATAACTCTTAACATCATTTTAAGACCAATGAAAGAGAATACACTTACATGTACTCTATCATTTTCTCAAAAGCTTCCATGCTGAGATCACGTTCTTCAAGGACAGGAAGATTATAATCCGGTAAACCATCCTTTCCTTCACGAAAATCCTCCATACGTGATAATCTTGTTTTAAAATATTCAGATCTTGAGGCCAAAATAACTTGATGACAACGAAATATCTTATCATCAACCTTAATACAAACATCTGCCAGATCATCCTCAAACTCACTTAGTTTCAATCCCTCTATTCGTGGCACAGTATCATCACATTTCTCCTCTTTAATTGAATTATCCAGAGATACATTAAGAAGACGTGACAAAGCAGCAGGAAGACGATCCTCTTCAGGTAAAGAACTGCCTTGTAAAATATACCGTCTTTGGGAATTATCTAAGTCTTGTAATGATTTATAATCTGCATATTTCTGATGGGTCACTTCTTTTTCTATGATTCTTTGCAATGACTCACATTTACAAACTTTGCATATTCTTGCAAGGTCTTCCATGTCATCAACTGCAATTTCAAGCCTATCGGAGTAAAAGAAGTGAATAAGGCTGTAAAATGCAGGATATGATAATTTTTCCTTTGAGAACTTTATCTCTTTACGAGTCTTCCAATCTGTTTGGAACTTTTTCTTAAGGTAAGGTGAACGAGCACTTAATATGACTCTATGAGCTTCAATAGGTCTTCCATGAATATAAAATGTAACGTCTGGAGGGAAGGAACCAGGACTTGGTGCTCCAGTGGACACATCACCTACTCAACCCCACTTTCGTATCAGACATCAAATAGGCAAATTCAGTAAGAAACTTAAAAGCTTATCCAAAAATTGTTCTAAAAAGTGAATTATTATGATGATCAAGAATCAGAATCAGCCAAAAATTGTTCTAAAAAGTGAATTATTATGACGATCAAGAATCAGAATCAGATAATTTAGCTGCAATACAGGCATAAAAATTTGGGATGCATAGATAGTTTTACATTTACTCTTGAATACTAAATTTGTTGCAGCAAATAGTACACCAACTATTTTGGTTATAAAAAGAATCAGGTTTGACAAACACCACAAAACAGCTAATTATCAAGTCAACTAATCATGTTAACAGCACATTCAATAACACCATCTAAATCAAGGACTAGATAGCAATATATCAAATTCGGCTTCGAAGAACAAACAAGTCCTTGAGCCAACAACCATTAACTGCAATTACAGGATAAAATAATTCAGGGTTTAGGACACATTTGGCATGGTGCTCGAACTTTGTTTAGAGATGTCTTTGCTGGTATTGACCCAGATTTGGATGCTCAAGTAGAATTTGGAGCATTCCAAAAACTTGGAGATCCAACTACAAAAAGACAAGCAGTCTGATCGAACATTTGAACTTTGTTTAGGGATGGGCATTGTGTTTGGGAAGTGATTACTATTCCAAGTTGTGATTTAAGATAGTCAATTGTTACTTTAAGTGTTTATGCTCATTATTCTGGTATTTACATTTAACAGAACCCCTAAACATTTTGATAATCAGAATCAATTTTCTTAGAAGCTACTCCTAAACTTATAAGCTGACTACCGAATAACCTGATAATCTAAACAGTTTTGCTTTACCAACAACACTACAAAAAGACCCTCTAAAGAATTCGAACCCTCGTAATGCACGAGATAGTATTTACATTTGCTTATGTTGTCACGGGAAGTGAGATAATAAACTGTTTTAGAGTTTGGCAATTCAAGTAATTTAGATTAAGAAGTAAAATAATCAAAATCAGACAAGTAATCATAATAAGCAACTCCTAAACCGTTATTCAAACTACCTATTCACCTGAGGAAAGGGGCTGCGACCTTCAAATAATCAGATAAGCAACTATTTGTTAACCATCGCAGCTCATTTTAAGAAAAAATTATAACAAACATCATATAAGAAGTTTCAGAGGGTGTTTGGGAATGCCCATTTGTTCATGTTAAGAACTTAATAGGTAACCTAATACAACGCTTTCAATAACCTAACTAAAAACTACTTCTCCGCGCTAAAATAACCACACAACTATCCATCCAAACACCTTGTAAATCCACAAACCTGTAAACTGAGACTCCCCATCAACCAATTCCAAACAGCTCCTATTAACCAAACACCCCAAAAACATCTCCCTCAAATCCCCAGCCAACGGACCAAGCGGAGGGGGACGTGCCTCAAACGCCTTCAAAAGCTTCCTAACTTTCAAATTCAAGGCAGCATAATGACACCTGTCACCATCAAAAGTATGTTCAGAACAAATAGCCCCATTCTCAAGAAGGAGCTTAACAGCATCCAAATGACCAGCCAAGCAGGCGTAGTACAAGGCCACAGAGTCCCATTGGTCGCGTGCATTGACGTTAATGCCGGATTCTAAAAGGTAGGTGAGACGAGTGATGTCGCCAGCTCGGGAAGCTTCGAAGACGTCGCCGTGAGGGACTTTTTTTTTGAAGAGGGGGTGGAGGAAGTCTGCTGGGGATAGGTCGATGTCGTCTAGGTCTGTCATGGTTATTCGTAGGTTGTCTGTCATGGTGTTGGTATTGGGGGTTTAGGATTTTGAGGTTGTTGGGATTAAGGTTTTGGGGTTTTGTTAATAGTTTAATTATTAGGGTTTAAGGTTTTGATTTTGGTGATGGTGATGAGAAATGGATAATTGTTGTCGGAATTTTGTTGCAGTGTAAATGGGAGTCGTTTTTCTTTTGAATACGTCATAAAAGCAAACATCNGTGATGTCGCCAGCTCGGGAAGCTTCGAAGACGTCGCCGTGAGGGACTTTTTTTTTGAAGAGGGGGTGGAGGAAGTCTGCTGGGGATAGGTCGATGTCGTCTAGGTCTGTCATGGTTATTCGTAGGTTGTCTGTCATGATTTTGGTTTTTTTTTTTCAGGTTGTTGGGATTAAGGTTTTGTGATTAGGGGTTTTTGTTGGGATTGTTTAATTATTAGGGTTTAAGGTTTTGATGATTTTGATGATGGTGATGAGAAATGGATAATTGTTGTTGGAATTTTGTTGCAGTGTAAATGGGAGTCTTATTTCTTTTGAATACGTCATAAAAGCAGATATCTTGCTAATCACTTTTACACTGACATATATATGTTAGTCCACGCAATTTATTTTATTGATTTGACACATTTGACATTACAAGCAAGTAAAGCACGGTCAGAGGTTTGTAGAACTATCTGAAGCAAACCAATTTACCGGCGTATTTAGCGCGAGAGATTCTGAAAAATTATGGAGGTTTAAAATTCTCTACTAACTATTATTTGTCTTGAGGCACAATATAATATTGTTTCTTGTGGGCCTTATCTTTGGACTGCTTCTTCTAGCCCAAGTTTCTTTCTTGTGGGTTTGCTTCAGTCCACCAGGTTATATCGATTTCCTGGTGTCATAAAAAAAACCCACCGTCTAGATAAGATAGACGTTGCCATCGCCTGCAACACTTTTGACCAACAAATCCCACCGCACCGTTCCAGACAAATATTAACGCAGCTCACGCATCCCAAAAGATATGCCATCGGTGAGCAGGTTGTTGGGATTAAGGTTTTGTGATTAGGGGTTTTTGTTGGGATTGTTTAATTATTAGGGTTTAAGGTTTTGATTTTGGTGATGGTGATGAGAAATGGATAATTGTTGTCGGAATTTTGTTGCAGTGTAAATGGGAGATTGTTTTTCTTTTGAATACGTCANCTCTCTCTCTCTCTCTCTCTCTCTCTCTCTCTCTCACAAAAGTATGTGACATGCATTAGGAAGATGAAAATTTAAAAGTAATTGATTAAGATAATTTTTAGGGGGTGTTTGGTTAAGCTTATTTAGTGGGCTTATGAGCTTATTAGCTTATATAAGCTCATAAGCTCAAATCAAGTGTTTGGCTAAGCTTATATAAGTGGGCTTATGAGCTTATTTATGGGGGTTTTGATAAGCTAAAGAAATGAGGCTTTTTTATGAGGCATTCGACTTATTTAACTCACCCCCTTGTCAATGTACATTTTTACCCTCTTCTCCATATCACCAGTATCCATAACTTCTCCATAACTGCCCAAGTAGCTCCTCGAATCCTCTCACATCTCTCAATAATGAAGATCAAAACAACACCCTCACTCATTGATTCATGCTAATATACGAATCACAAATCACAGAATTACGCAACAGTACATATCCAAGCCTCATTCAATGAAAAAAAACTTGGTTGCTTGCACAACTAATCAAAGAGTCTGCTGGAAATGAGTTCACCGGAAATGGTTTCGCCGGAGATACTGTGACTGCTGAATTATTGTGTTGCTGGATAAAGGTTCAGGTAATAATGTAAGTATACTAGTGTCTTCATTAATTGAACAAGGCATATAGTTGTCATAATTTGTTCAATAACTAAAAGGCACAGATCCTGTGGTAAGATTATGGATAGGATTGAACAAGGCATA
This sequence comes from Artemisia annua, assembly GCA_014162995.1. Lineage (NCBI taxonomy): Eukaryota > Viridiplantae > Streptophyta > Magnoliopsida > Asterales > Asteraceae > Artemisia > Artemisia annua. Next base: position 14,444 of record LBNU01022318.1, read on the forward strand.
TAGTGAGAATGTTTGGAATTACAAAGTACTAAAAGGTGTGGTTTGCGTTGATGATTATTGATATATTGTGGGATAGCTGATAAGTTACCAGGGAGTGATAAGGATAAGAAAGGAGATGAGTCGCATTTATATTTTGCCCATCGGAGGCTGAAACAGAGTCAAAAGATTGAAACGGGTTTGTATTAAACCATGTCCCTTTTAGTCATTTACCAACATAAACCAACATAAGCCAACATAAGTCAAACCAAACACTTTTGAGCTTATAAGCTTATTAACCATGAGCTAATCCAAACACTAACATGGACTTATAAGCTTAGCTTATATAAGCCATAAGCCAATAAGCCTAAGCCCACTAAATAAGCTTAGCCAAACAAGGCCTTAGTGATCGACAAGTCATTTTATAAAAGATTTTTTTTGAACATTATGTGAATGTAGCATCTTTTTTTATATAAAAAAAAGGTGAACATAGATACTTACAACAAATAAAAATATGGAATTGAACATGTCCCAAATCCACATGAAAATTCAAAGATACTACTCATTAAGCTATCCAAACCAGACATGTGATTTTCACCTCTGTATTCACCAAACAATAACCTCATGACTACATTTCCTTTACATATCGATCCTGCATAGACCATTCAAGTGAACTGCACCTTCACACCTAAATGATCTATGAGAATGGTGGCAGTGGGGGCGGCATCACCAAATGGCATGGCCATACCGCCGGTGAACACCGCCGCCACCTCGGCGGTATGGCCAACGGCAAGGCTTGAGCGGCAATTTTTGCTTCGGCGGTTTGAGGAAAATATAGACGTTGGGAGCTTTTAATATTCGACCGTTGGGAGCATATAGACGTTGGGCTAGAAAAAAAAAAAAAAAAAAAAAAAATCCTTATATATACTAAACTAAAACACATACATTTTTAACACAAACAATACAATTCACATATTTAACCAATTCACATATTTTTACCATGGTTTCATCCTCTTCTTCTTCGTCCGACTCGATATTTATTCCCTCCGAATCGTCCGAACTATTGCCATCCGGTAGCACCCTACAAACCTTGTTAGCCGTGTACGATTCAATTGACGACACGGCAAGCTCTACCGAAACTCGGGAGTATATAAAACGTTTTCATGAAGAAGCTTTACAAACCCTTATGAATGACTATTTCGTTGAACGTCCAAAGTTTTCCGACAATACTTTTCGTGATAGGTTTCGTATGAATAAAAGCTTGTTTTTAAGAGTTGTTGCTGATGTTGAAGCGAATTTCGAATGGTTTCAAGAGGGCCTAGATGCGAGGGGAAAAAAAGTTTCACGGCATTACAAAAATGCACATCGGCCATTCGGCAACTCGCAACGGGTGAACCTCCAGATAGATTTGATGACTATTTAAACATGGCATACCGAACGTCAGGTTATTAATTTTTTAAAGTTATCGTTATATTTTTTTAAAGTTATTGTTATTAATTTATTATAAAGTTATCATTATATTTTTTTTAAAGTTATTGTTATTAATTTTTTTATAGGAGAATGTCTTGATAATTTTTGCCAAGCGATTATTCAATTATATGGTCAAGAGTTCTTACGTAGGCCGACATCCCATGACATTGCACGCTTATACAAGTTCTATGAAGATAAACATCACATTCCTGGAATGCTTGGTAGCATTGATTGTACACATTTCCCATGGCGTAATTGTCCTAGACATTTGAAAGGTCAATATAAGCGAGGTGATTGTCAATACCCAACTATTATGCTTGAATCCGTCGCTTCATACGATTTGTGGATTTGGCATTCGTTTTTTGGTCCTCCCGGTGCAAACAACGATATCAATGTTTTGAATCAGTCACCATTGTATCTTATGGAGCGAAATGGAACGGCAGCAAACAGTTCATTTCATGTAAATGGACGGTTTTACAAACGTGGATATTATCTTACCGATGGAATCTATCCTACATGGTCAACGTTTGTTAAAGCATATAAGCATCCGGTTGAACGGAAGGAAAAGAGATTCAAGAAGCTACAAGAATCTGCAAGAAAAGATATCGAGCGAGCTTTTGGTCGTGTTAAAAATAAATGGATGATTCTCGCTCGTCCTCTCCGGGCAATGTCGGTTGAAAAGATTCGACAACTCGTTTATACGTGTACAATATGATTTTAAAAGACGATCGAGTTGCAATATCACCGGTTCATATAATTGATCCGCCGGTCACGCCAGTTTATGACGATAGTGTATTAGAGGAGTTACTCGACGAACAAACCCATTACCGTCTCCTATATGATCTGACAGACCACGTAGAGGCTCAAAACTTAACATTTCTCGATGATTAGTTATTTCCTTTTTTTTTAAGAATAATGTAATTTTCTTTTAATTATGTTTTTTTTAAGTATTATGTAATTTTCTTTTAGTTATTAATGAAATATTATGTTTTTATTAAATTGTTTAATATAATTTATGAAAAAAAAAATAGTTGGGAGGTATGAAAAAGGCACGGTTGCCACTAAAAAAGAGTTTGGAGGTATGAAAAAAGTATGAATGAGGTGGAATGAGGTGGAATGATATTATTGGTGGATTTTGGAGGTATGGGTGATTTCGGAAGCATGACTGCCACCCTCCTAAGTGTAATGTTATCTTATTGTACTTTTGCCACCTTTCTAGTTGGTTGAAGGTGGTTCCTTTAATTTCAATATATCATCACTTTTTTTGCCAAAAAAGAAGAAAGAAAAGATGCAAGTATTCTTTAAAGCCAAATTTAACAAAAAAAAAAAAAAAAAAAAAAAAAAAAACAGGAACATGTTTCTCATTTAGTTGAGAGCAAATTGCAAAAAACGTTTATGCCAATAATTTCACACTCATAAGACTTTCGAAATGGTAAAGACTGTGCTTACAATTTAAGGTTTCACAATTTACTTTTTAGCTTATGTATTGGTGTCCTTCAGAATGGACTGCTAATGCATTGAAACCAAATCTATCTTTTAAGTTTAAACTAAGTATTGGTTAGGGGCTGCGCGAACGCAAACCCACGCTACCACAAATTATGATGTAGGTTCGACCACTTTGGCCGACCTTAGGGTAGCACCCCTCCTAAGTGCAATGGAGGTCACTAACCTAGGCCATGGGCCTTTTTGATCACCCATTAACCCCATCTAGGTAAGTACCTAAACCAGTTTCATCTTTCCCCTATTATATACCTCCCCTTACCTTTTCCTTTACTCTCTTTGCTCTTATATTTTTTTGATTATAGTCTACATTTAGGACTTTGTCATCACTTAGAGCATATGCAGTGGTAACGTTAAAGGGGGCGTTAAGGCCCTTTAACGCGCTTTTTTCTTGCGTTATTGATGTGTTGGAGGGCGTTAAGCCTGCGTTAATGTGGCAGGTTCTTCAATGTGGTTGGTGTGATAAGTTGTACTCAAAAGGCTGGTTGCTCGTGGGAATCACTAAGAATGAACTGGTAATTGAGAAAGATAGTAAACCTGAGAAAAAGCAAATTGATTTTACAATAAGATGAAATAGAGAATCAAAACCGCAAACAGTGAAGAAAAAAACGATGAGTTGCCCAATGGNAACTAAGAGAGAGAAATACACATGGTTGACACACCACAACACCTATCTCCAATAATACATCTACATCTAACAGTACCTAGACATGCCTTGGGAAGAATTTGAGTTTCCTGAAGCTATGAGATTTATACTCTTCAATCCTACCTCGCTCGGCCACGTCAGCGCACATGAGAACGAATCCATGGTACCTACACTTCTTCAATTTTGGTTTGAGTTTTATCTCCTGTGGACCCACCTAATTTGCCCCAAAGATCTGTCCAATTCCTTGTGCAGATTCAAAATTTAAGTGCTGGTTTGAAGAATTGACGCTTTAATTCAGTTCACGTCTGCTCACACATCCACATAAGTCTGTAGGATTGGGCAGTTGGCCTTACTTGTTGTGACATAATCCAACTCCTGAGTTTAAGCTTAATAGCTTATTCAACTTTGCTCTTCACAGTTGACCAAAGTCAACTGTTAAGCCACATAAGCTGCATTAAGCTAACTTGGTTCCAAATATTTTTTTACAAAAGTTGTTAGTTTTTAGTGTCAATCAAGTTTCAAAAGAAAAATCAGAAAAATCATCACTTATGCTTTTAGTGATAGCTTCTATTTAACATTTTTTTAGCTTTTTAGCTTTATTTTCCAAACTTCTTCATTAAGCACTTGCCCCTAATTTATATTTTTCCTAAGGTTTCTGTACTGTATAATAATTTTAGAAAAATTTTCATGATTTTTCTTGTGGCATTTAGTATTTTTAGAATTAAAATAGTTAATAAATAATTAATAGTAATAATTAAATAATAATAAGAAAAGCAATTTAGATCATTTTTAATTAGTTCATAATTTAAGATTTTTCCAAATATTTGCTTTTTCCAAGTATTTCTATTTGGGGGTTCAGTATGTGGAGGGAGAGGGGGTTGGGTGGAGGGGTTGTAGTAATTGAGGGGAGTCTTATAAATTATAAAAAAAATAATTAAAAAGTCAAAAATATTTTTCTTTTTCTGAAAAATTTCTTTTGTCCTTAGATTGGTGTAAAATATGTTCCCCCCCCCAAATTTTAGATTTTTCGTTTTCACATTTAATTTTTTGTACGATAGATATATATATTTACGTATTCGTATCTTTTAAATTTGTAAGCGTGTACGTATCTCCAGTATCAATTTTAGAGCTTGCTTATCATTTTCATTTGTAATTTCGTAGTTTAATTCAAATCAAATTCACTTTCCCATTCCCGTTTCACAAACACTTGATCTCATTTCCGTTTTTCGACACCATTCATACCTCACTGGGATTTAAACGACCCGGGAATATTTCTATACTCTCCTTGGTGCATTGAGCCCTTAAATAGCTTGACTTTAGTTGACCAATTACTTGGTTGACTTTTGTTGACTGTTTCTGGGCCAATCAACCCCCCTTTATGTCTACCTCTAAACCAAAGATAACCCAACGACTTGACATCCGAGATAATTTGAGCCACATTCGTATCTTTGCTTGTAAAGACCTTCTCGTTTCTAGCTTTCCATATACGCCAACGTGTCAAAATAATAACGCCATATAATATGTCTTGCTTGGCCTTCGATCCCCCCACATGTTTAACAATCTAGAGCACATCATTAGTCGAGAAAACAAAGAAAGGATATAACTTACACCACGACGCGATTCCATTCCACACTCCGTCAACCAATCTACAAGCCGAAAATAAGTGGTCCGAGGTCTCTTCCGCTTCCCCACAAAAACACACATACCCTCTTCCCCATAAATATTCCTTCGACGAAGAGCATGAAGAGTCGGAATCCTGTCCATATTAGCCCTCCACATAAAAATATTACACTTGTTCGGTATCCATTTACACCACGTAAAGCGGCTATCATCATCAAGCACATCAGCTCCTTTCAACCATTTCCTAGCATCCCTTACCGAGAACTCCACATTAGACCCATGATTCCAACACCAACGATCATCTTTCTCATCAATAATGACATCAGCAACCATTCTATGGCAGTTTATAAGCGCGTCAACTTCAGTACCCGAGGTAGGTTGCTTCTTCCATTTCCAAGATATACCTCTTCCATGATGCTGAGAACCAATTATTTCATCTACATAACACCATTTATTTACTTCTAGGCGAAACAAATCAAGATATATGTCCTTTAGCGGCTCACTAGTTATCCAAGGATCGATCCAAAATTTCACCTTTCTACGGTTACCCACATTACCCCGAATCATATTAACAAAACTATGACCTTGTATCCTCAATCGACTACCAAAAGAAACTATTTTGCTCCATGTTCCAAAAAACCGTTTATTGCAAGGAAATGTTTCCCACCTTCTAGCCGAACCATGCACCACATCAATCACTTTACGCCAGAGAGCATCATCTTCAATACGATATCTCCATAACCATTTTAATAATAAAGCATTGTTACTCTCTTCTAATTTGTTAAGACCCAAACCACCATCATTTTTTGGCATCGTCACCTTGTCCCAAGCAACCCAATGCACCTTATTTTTTTCCTCATTTCCACCCCAAAGAAATCTTTTAATAATGACCTCTAGCTTACTAATCATGGCCACCGGAGCTTTATATAACGAGAAGTAATATGTTGGGAGACTTTCTAGCACTGATTTAATGAGAATAACCATTCCTCCCATCGACAAAATACTAGCCTTCCATCTCGATAATCTTTTTTTAAGCACCTCGACAACCGGATCCCAACTACTAATGCGACTCATGTTAGCATCCACTTGTATTCCCAAATAGGTAAATGGAGTCTCACCCGCTCTACATCCGATATCACTAGCCTGTAGAGACACATCATCCATACTCATGCCCACCCCGAATAAACTTGATTTATGTAAGTTTATTCTAAGGCCAGAGCATAAATGAAAGATGCGTAACATCCTCTTCAACGCCTTGAAATTAAACTGAGACCACTCTCCCATAACCATCGCATCATCTGCATAAAGCAGGTGTGAAACAATCGGACCACCATTTGGAAGTCTCGCCCCATTAAAAGCACCGGTATCACAAGCCTTGCGAATCATGCCTGAGAAAGCCTCCATATTATAAATAGAAACGGAGACAGAGGGTCCCCTTGTCTAATACCTTTCCCACATCCAAACTCGAACGTAGGCGAGCCATTGACGAGCACAAACGAACGAGCCGATTCGAGAACCCCCTTAATCCACATACACCACATATCAGGAAACTTCATTTGGCGCATAACCGATAATAAGAATTCCCAATGAACATTATCATAGGCTTTCTCGAAATCTATTTGAACAAAAATAAATCTTTTCCCATCCTCCTTGCCCACGAAAATATCTCACTAATAATTAATGGTCCGTCAAGAATGTACCTCCCCGATAAAAAAGCTGATTGAGTTTCATGTGTAACTTTGCCCATCACCTTTTTTAGTCTATTGGCAAGGACTTTTGAAATAACCTTGCTAATGACCCCAATGAGGTTAATCGGACGGTATTCACCTAGATCGGTAGGATCACTAACTTTTGGAATCAAAGTAATAAATGATGAACCCACACCCCGATTAATGATACCAGACCTGTAGAAATTCTGCATAATACTCATAAAATCATGTGAAAGAAGCGACCAAAATCTCTTTACAAAACGAAAATTGAACCCATCTGACCCCGGAGCTTTATCACCACCACATTCAAAAACCGCATCCTTTATCTCTTTTTCAGCAAACGGTAGCACCATCTCCAGAACATCATTTTCGTCCAGCTGTTTAAGACCGTAACAGTCAAGGGTCGGTCGAACATGAAGGTCTTCAACAAATCGCTTTCTGAAAAAACCACAAACTTTTTTTTTCACTTCTGAAGGTTTAACTATCCAATTCCCATTAACCATCAACCCTGGAATATTGTTAGACACCCTCCGTTTATTAATCAAACCATGAAAAAAACTTGTGTTCTCGTCACCCTCTTTAGCCCAACGAACCCGCGCTTTTTGTCTCATGTCTTTAGCTTTAAATTCTTCCAACTCCTTTAATCTCTTCTTTGCTTCCACAAAAACCCATTGTTCCGCCTCAGTCAAATCTCTATCCTCAACCATAGCATCTAACTCAATCAATTTCTGGTTCAAATTCATCTCTTCCTCAGCTTCTTCGGTCCCCTTAGTCTTCCTCCATTTAACAATCTCTTGGCGAAGCAACTTGAACTTATTCATTAAAACAATATCCGGAGGCCCACAACCACTAAAATCCTTCACTGTCCGATCGACTAAGTCTTCCAGATCCGAGCGAAGCAACCACAAGTTATAGAAGCGAAACGGTTTGGCACCATAATTCCGAACTTCCACCTTCAATATCAAAGGACTGTGATCCGACTTCTCCCTAGCAAGAGCCCGGTATTCAGCGTTGGGCCAATCATTTATGACACTCCAAGACACCAAAATACGATCAATTCGACTGCATTTATTTCCGGAAACATAAGTGAACTTTCTCCCTCTCAACATAAACTCGTGTAATCCCACCTTGTCTATAAAGTCGTTAAACTCATTAGTCACCATTGCTATGAATTTGGATTTCCTTCTCTCCATTCGATCCCTCACGCAATTAAAATCCCCTCCAACAATCCAATATTCTTGATCTTGAACAATAATCCTCTCTAAGTCGGTCCACAACAACCTCTTGTCCACCAACTTTTGAGGCGAGTAAATATTTATGAGCGTTAAACTTTTCCCCGTTTCTTTCAAAACACCACGAGTACACAAATAATATCTTTGTTTTTCTACAGACACCAAAGTAAATCTCCTCGGATCCCATAAAGATAACAAGCCCCCAGACCGTCCCGTAGCCCCCACCCACTCATACGAAAACTCACCATTACCCCAAAACCTACTTATATCCATACCATCAAGAGACGAGAATTGAGTTTCCTGAAGCATGATAAACCCAATTTCATTCGCAAGTCTCAGAGAACGAATCCAAGGACTCTTCTCTTCACCACCCAACCCTCGAATGTTAACCGAAAGTACATTCATTGATCAACCATTTGAAATCCTTCACTGTTAATTACCTTCTTTAAATCTCCTTCAAACTGGTCAATATTAGCTTCACTATCAACATAATTCCTTCCAGAAGTCGATTCAACCTCTACACCTACAACCTCACGATTTAAATCCGGAGTAAAAAATTCATGATTGTTTTCTTCAATATCCTTCGTTTCGTTCTCCATCTGAGCATTCCCATCGACTCTAAAAATAAACCGATCCAAATCAAACGGGTCATCATCATCTCTCTGTCTTTTTTTGGGGCGTTCCTGATCCAAAGGAGATTTGGACCTACTCCTATCCGCTTTCTTTCTCACAAACCTACCCCTTTTTTTCTTATGCTCCGTGCCTTTACTCCCCTCATGCAAATGGTGAGTAAAGACTTCATGCACGTCCGGGATATTATTTTGAATTCCATCAGATGGATTGGAAGGCAAATTTTTAACACCAAGAAGAGGGTCTTCCAATCCCGAATCACATCCAATAGTAGGGCTACTACCAGACTTCTCGCCTATCAGTTATCACCATTGTATCCGACATAATACAGTCTTCCTCCTCCTCCTCCAAATTAACTAAGCAATCCGGTATCCAATCTCCTCGTTCCTCCTCCACCACAACCCCGCAACTATTACCTTTCCATTTCAACAATATCTTCTGATTCACCCGATCAACTGATTTACAAAGAACCCCGATACGAGCAAAAGATAAATCCCCACCATCTTCAGCAAACTGAGCCGGGTGTATCACATCCCCAAACTTGGATGCTATCTCATCAAAAATCTGGATACGTGATAAACTCAAAGGAACTCCATGAATTTTAAGCCATGCAATCCTTTCAAACTCCACAACTTGACCAGTCCAATCGTCCAACTGACCAAAAACCTGAGCCAAGACGTCCGTCTTTAAAGCAAATTCGTCTTTCTCCCTTCAACTACCAAAAAGAAGCAAAACATACAAACCCCCAACATATTTAATCTCTATAGCAACGTCACTGACCGTCCTCAGACACCTCCTCAGATTCGTTAAAATTCCAAAATCTTTCACACGCCCTAACAATCCAAACTCGAACCATTCACCAAAAGCCTGAACCTTATCATCCACTACCACCTCCATTAACCCTACTTCAGATTCTTTGTTTATAAGTGTATCCCGAAACGATCTCGAACCATTACCAACAAAGCCAACCGGTTCCTCCCTAGAAGACTCCACCTTATCCTTATTCCTCGGCTCCGCCTGTATATCTTTCTCTTTTACCACTTTCCAAACCGTATCCTCTTTCCTTGTCACATTCATACCATCCATAAACCTTGCCAGTACTATATACAACTTATAACTCCCAATCCAAACATCTTTAAGGTTGCCCTCCAATTCCGTAATGTTTCTAACATTCTTAAAAGAAACAAAACCAAACCTCTTACCAAGACGATCATACTTTCTAGCAATGTACGTACCTTGAATGTCACCGAACTTTTTGAGAACCCTAATCAGATCAGAAGAAGCACATTTATCAGGCAGATTCGACACAAAGAACTTTGTAACTGGATCCTTCCCTGACGTTGATTTTTGATTACTATATCTTCTCCCTTTCTTCGAAGGCACATCATAGTAGGGATGAGCATTTCGAACCGAATCCCGGAACCGTACCGGTACCGTACCGAAACGGTACCGATTCCTGATATACGGTACGGTACCGGTACTACGAATTAAGGAGGAAAAAAATCGGGAGCACTAATTCGGTACGGGACCGGTACCAAATCGGGAAATTCCCGAAAAAAAGGGAAAATCCCCATTTCCCGGTACCGGTACCGGTATCCGAATCCCGTTCGGTACGGTACCGTTACCACTAATTTATACTCGGGAAAAAATCGGTAATTCGGTACGGGATCGGTACGGTACCAGTACCGTGCTCATCCCTACATCATACCATTCATTCACGTTGAATCGCTCCCTCCCCGACATTTTCGGAGCAAACCCTAACCGCCGCGTTTTGTAAAGGTAGCTGATGTAGGACCTTGTCTTCAACGGATCTATGTTTATTATTGGTACAATTGAAGGTGTAGGGACGTGTGGGGTAGTGGTATAACAGGGGGTGATGGATGTTGTTTTGGTGGTGTATGATAGTATCGGCGTTGATGTTATGTGATTTTGGAAGTGGGATTTGAATTAATTGAGTTTTAGTTGATTGAAATTGGGTTAATTTGGCTATGGTTATAGTGAACGAACCTGGGTAACCGCCATGGGGGGAGGAGGCTTGGGAGAAAAAGTCAAACTAGTTGACTATTCATATTTTTTCAAAGTGAATATTAGGCGCTAAGTTAAGTAATAACTCAAGTTATTGTTGTGGGTGCTCTTACAAGAAAATTAGATAGCTGGTTTCTGTTTGTATCTATGTATCACATATATCTACTGATATATGTTATATAGATCCAAAATCTAGCTTAGTTTATTCTTTGGGCAAGCATTAGCGTGAAAAGTTATTTCATTGTTGTCTATTGACACATTACCACTAATTCATTGTAATATATACAACCATCTCCGCAAGGTGTTACCAAAGTATGAGAAGAGAAGAAGAGACAAGGGTTCAAAACCTCGTTAGGTGGATATCTTGTGATGGTAAGTAAAAAGTACCGAAACGTCCATAGAAACACCCTTTTTGCCGCGCACATTAGAGGCAAAAATGCTCGACTTCCCCGGGTAACATTAAGAGGGATCATTCTCCTTTTACCCGTTTGCGCGTTTCATTAAGCAAACCAAACAGGCATCTCCAAGCTAGAGAAAAACCCGCCAAACCAAACGTTACATCATAGGAAAATAAAAATTACACCAATCCTTCTATTCTATCGACCCCCCCTTTATGTCTACCTCTAAACCAAAGATAACCCAACGACTTGACATCCGAGATAATTTGAGCCACATTCGTATCTTTGCTTGTAAAGACCTTCTCGTTTCTAGCTTTCCATATACGCCAACATGTCAAAATAATAACGCCATATAATATGTCTTGCTTGGCCTTCGATCCCCCCACATGTTTAACAATCTAGAGCACATCATTAGTCGAGAAAACAAAGAAAGGATATAACTTACACCACGACGCGATTCCATTCCACACTCCGTCAACCAATCTACAAGCTGAAAATAAGTGGTCTGAGGTCTCTTCCGCTTCCCCACAAAAACACACATACCCTCTTCCCCA
>LBNU01022321.1:19507-78979 GCA_014162995.1 Artemisia annua
ATGGTAGATGTGTAATAAAACTGAGAGAAATACCTGTTAGGGTAATTTTAGTGCCAAATTTAAAACTTTTTACAACATATAGGAGTGAAACTTTGGTCTTAATGAGCGTCTCATGGATAGGAGTTATATGACTAGCACAAAACCGTACCACTAAAAAAATTTTCACCCCAAATATGTGAGGTTCGCCCCTAGAATTGGTAGGAAAAGCATTTATGCTATGATGTGTGTACCGGTAGCACTTAGATTCTAGAACTTGCGATAGGACCATCCCGATTCCACAAGTGAGACTTCATTCGTGTAGTTAGATTTACTACATGATAAGAGGCATTAGGATTAACCCATTGTTTTACACCTGTGTTTTTGTTATAATTACTTTGGCTACATCGGTCAAGTAATTCTCCCACACCTTTGCGTTGTATCCATCTTTGGTACACGATACCCCTAGTACACCCTCCAAAGCCTATCCTTTTCGTTTCTAACTTTAAGCATTTTACTTAAAGGAAGAATTTGTTACACCCCACTTAAATGTACACCCAAATCGCTTTAGCCTACCTTGTATGCACTCATCTTTAGTGCATTATTGTGACAACATTTGTTAAACCCTTAGTTAATTATCTAATTGATTACATGGTTGCTAAGTCAAGTCATATCCTTGTACATATTGTTTTGGGACGATTGGGACTCATGGGTAAAGTACTAGTGTAATGGAGTAATGGGGAAGAACACCATTATTACCCCCATATGTGCTAAATATTTTAAAAGTACTCCAAGTGTTTCGATTATCTTAATTCGAGTCATTAGACTAGTTATTTGTAAAGTATGTAAAAGTTCAAGTGTAAGGGGAGAACCGAGGCCCCTATGGTGTATTATTTTTGATGGTAGGGCAAGAGTGTATGAAAAAAAATCAAAAAATCAAGAAAAATACAAAAAAAAGAGAAAAAGAAAAGTAGAAAAAACATACGGACTACCATCCCGTTTCTTTTTATGTTTATTTTATGTTTCTATTAGTTTTTGATTAGCTTTAGTCGAGTCTAGTCTTGGCTTAGCAACGCCATATTATACATGTGATTAATCAAGATCTTTAACTCGCCACCAGTAAAATATCCCTTATCCAACAAAACCGTGTTTATCATATCCCTACACCTCATTACAACCCTTTTTGTAAAGCCCTCTTTGATAGTTTATCTTAGGTGCTTACGCCTAGTGGAGAAGGTTTTCGATCCTTTCCCAAGCCTATGGTAATCTATTTGCTATGACAGGTAGTGAGAGATATTGTTCATTTTCATTTATGAGATATAATTCTATGACACCTGAGAGATGTGAGTATCTAAACACTACTTGTGAGGTGCTAGTGTGTAATCTCCGTGCTTATTATGATTAAAGTGGAACGATTATTTGTTGTAATTACTTTTATATTAGTGTTAAATGACCCCTAACTTGTATTTTGATTAGAATAAAAGCGCATTTGCTTGAGGACAAGCAAATCTCAAGTGTAAGGGTATTTGATAAGGCGAAAAGTGTACCGCTTTTCGGGGGTCATTTAAGCCCTAAATCGTATTTATTTGATCAATTATTGCCCTAAATCGTTCCTTTTGTCATTTTAGGTACTTTGGAGAGAAATTCTGGAAAAGGAAGTATTTTGGACGTTTTTGGAGCATAAAAGTGAAGAATTCGACAAAGTGCTAAAATCTGCTGGAATAGTACCCATGACGGCGTCAAGCTTGGATGTGACGTCGTCAAGTCTTGATAAGCCAGAATGGATTAAAGGGGGACGGCGTCAAGAAGGCCATCAAGAAACCCTAAGCACGGCGAGGTGACGGCATCAAGGCTACAACGTGACGCCGTCAGATCTGTTTTCCTATATATATTCTCATAATTTTTAGTCATTAGGGTGGAACTTTTTAGGGAGAAACCCTAGACGAATTTTAGCAGATTTTTCAAGTTTTTTTTACCTTGAGATCTTCCATGTTACATTGAAGATAAGTAATCAATTAATCATTCAATATGTCTATGTGTTGTTTGATTCTATCTTGTTCTTGTCTTCTGTTTTACATGCTAGGCTAGGTTTTATTTGTGTTTGCTTAGATCTAATGAAACCTAACTATTGATTATTGATTGAATGGTGTGTTATTGATTGTATTGGATGAATGTTTATCGATGTTAGGCTTAAGAAAACTGGCAGACTTTCAATTGGTAACATGCTTGAACGTCTTAAGAAACATGAACCAAGGTGTACTAAGGTTATTTGATTGTATTTAATGCATGAGCGAATTCTAGTGATCCCATTTTAGGAGCTTCTTAGCCGGCTCGACATAGGAGTGAAGTAGGAGCTTATAGAGTTGGGGAAGTCTGTACACACCCCCACGACCGTTATTAAGGAATACAATCCGTCATCCACACAATTAATACACACTAATCAATCGGTAAAAGATAGTTAGGGAGTAAGGAAATCTAAGTAAACACACTTCTCTCTATATAGTTTTCACAACATTTATTTTCTTGTTATTTTATTTTATTTGCATTAGTAGTTATTTGGGTTAGTTGACTAGCAACTAATTCCGCCCACTCCTTCAAACCCGAGATATTTACTTGCTTTCATTAAAATACAAAAATACAAAAAGAATCTTCCCTCACCCCTAGACCTATTAGAGTAGTTTTTCAATCCTAACGACACTATTCCCCTAGAGAACGATCAATCCCCCGGTACTTGCCACTACACTATACTACATCGGTCAGGTACACTGCCTGGTGGGGATTGCAAGCTTCTCAAGATCCCTTGAGAAGTAAAACCCTAGTGCGTGGTCGCAATCCCGCGCATCAAAGAGTTTAGATGAAATTATGACCGGAAGTAACGATTCTTCTTCCAAGAAAGCATATTCCAAATGGTCTGGTAATGGTTTGAGTACGAGATCAGTAGGTGGTTCTTCGATAGAATTTTTAAGTCTAAGCTCATTGTCAGTGTTTATTTTTTCAAATGATAATTCTTCTTCATTTTCTTCCTCATCATCGGAACTTTCATTTTTATCTTCGAGAGTCATAGCCATGAATTGATCATATTCAGCCAAGATTTCGTGTTCAAGAAGTGTTCCTTCGACTTAGTACAACGATTTATTAAATTCATCAAGTAGTTCATCGAAATCTTCTTCGAGAATTTCATCGATAACATCAATTCTGAAGCATGTGTCATCGCTAGTGTAAGAGTGTTTCATAGCCTTGTCTATAGAGAAAATCATTCTTTCTTTTCCAACTCCAAGATTAAGTTGTTTTTTCTTAACTCGAATCATAGCATCGGCTATATGGAGAAAAGGTCTTCCTAAGATTAGGGGTACTTTGCTATCTTCTTCCATTTCCAGGATAACGAAATCAACTGGAAAGGTGAATTTGCCAACTTCAACTAACATGTTCTCAACTATTCCAACAGGATATTGGAAAGATTGGTCGGCTAACCGAACACTCATTTTAGTTGGTTTAAGCGTTTCAATTGATAATTTAGCATATAGAGAATATGGCATCAGATTAATGCTAGCACCAAGATCGGCTAGAGCATTGCACGAGAATGTTTTACTGAAAGTACAAGGAATCAGGAAACTTCCTGGGTCTCCGTGTTTTGGTGGAATTTTGTTTTGAACGATAGCTGAACATTCTTCATTAAGGAAAGTTGCTGAAATTTGTTCGAGTTTGCTTTTGTTACTAACAAGTTCTTTGAGAAATTTCCCATAGTTGGGCATTCCGGCTAAAACATCAATGAGAGAGACATTAATTCGAACAACTCGAATTATATCAAGAAATTTTCCATACTGAGCTTCCATTTTTTCTTCTCTTAAGCGTTGGGGATATGGAATTCTAGGTTTGTAGGGTTTAGGCACTGGTGTTTTAGGAGTGTGGTTTCTTTCCTAGGTATCGTTTCTTCTTCTTCTTCATCATCAGTGAAAACTTCAACAGGCTGTTGAGTTTGACTGGGATCAATGGGTGGTTCATACGAAGTACCATTTCTTGTTGTAATACCATTTACATGCTCATGACGAGCTTGAGGTGGTTGATAAGGTTTGTTTTTAGCATTAGGTGGAGTGTTACTAGGAAGAGATCCAGAAGCTCGACCTAATTGCTTTTCAGCGAATCTGTCGAATTTGGCTTCAAAATTTTGCATATCGGCTTGGTGATTTCTAGCGGCAGATTCAACTTTTTCATTTAAGTCTATGTATTGTTTTTTTACGAAAAGGTTCGTTGATCTTTGTGCTTTAATAAAATCATTTAGTTGAGTTTGAACATCTGGTTTGTCATCAGTGTTTGTTTGTTTGTAAGGTTCTCGATTATATTCGTTCTTCGCACTAGGTCTCCATCGTTCTCGTTCTCGATCACGATCACGATAGTTATCATAGAAACGGGTGCGTTGGTATGTGTTAATTCACATATCTTTTATTGACCAAAACCCGACCAAATTGACCAAAATCTAACCATAAATGCCAAATATATTGTGTTTTTGTGTTTGTGATTGTGCAGGTACGGATATTTTGAAAAGTGGACAAAAATCAAAGAAAACCCGACAAAACGAGCACGAGATTGGAAAGAGCATTAAAGATCGGGATCAACGATAATTTATTTGGAGCATCGAGCAAAAATTATTGGAGCAATGTGGAGCAAATGGTGATTAATTTAAAGATTATAAGAAATTAAAGACAATTTAAAGATTTATTGGAGCTTATTCAACGATATATCAAACTTTAGTGGAAGCCCAAAAATAAAGCCCGAAGATAAAGCTCAAGTTTTATTAAAGATTGAAGCCCAAGTTTATCAAGAATGGAAGCCCATTGCATTAATGCCACAAGATTAGTCCGAGCATATTGATAAAGGAAATTGCATTCTACTCTTGAAGACTACACGTGGCATAGCACATATATATCTTGAAGACTATACATGCAATTAATTCCAAATATTATGAAAGAAATGAAGAAATATGCTCCACGTGATGTTTTCTTTTGGACAGCGAAAAGAAGAAAAACAACGAAAAGAATAAAATGAATTTTGCAAAGACATGGCCAGCTCGTGATATTTTATGAATCGAATGGGATATATTATTATTGTTTTAGCTGCCACATGACTCTCTTGGGACTTGCAACAAAGAAGAAAAAAAATTGATGGTATAAAATATTGGCCATAGTGCTATCTACGTGTGCACTTCAAGCTACAAAATTAAAGAACATTGAGCGCGTGGGTTGGCTGCCACCTTCTCACGTTTCGCTATTTCATGCTTCAACCTATCAAGGCCTGCCACGTCTCCTAGTTATCAAAGAAAATATCCGGTGCATCAATACGCATAGCTGTCATACGCATGATAGGAATGTTCGAGACCTATCAATCATCGCCCATAAATAGCACCAGATCCGAGATATCACTCATTCTCTCTTCACACATTTATTTCACACACACTTTAATTTCCTTTCATATAGTAGTAGCAGTTTTTTTTTATTTAAGAGCTTATTTTTTTTCTATTAGCTTATTTGTAATAGTCTTTTTTAAGTGCTTATTGTAATTGAATCTTTTGCTTATCTATAAAAGTTATGTTTATTACTTAAAGCCTATTATCTTATTCTCATCTCTTTCTTTATTTTCTTTTTCTTTTCTTACCTAATAAAGTTATATAAGCTTTTTAGCTTATTATAGCTTATTTGGGTTTGCTTTTTGGGTATGCTTTTTCAATAAACTTATCCATAAAGTTTTTATTTTTTTTTCTCTCTTTTCTTTTCTTTAACTATCTAAAAAAAAAAAAGTTTTTATTGTTTCTTTTTATAAAAAGTTTCAATCTTTATTAAGTTTAAGCTTATTATATCTTATAATTTCTTCTTTTCTTCACCCTCTAGCTCGATTCAAACACAAAAAGATATGCATGAGCTTATTAGACTCGGCTTATTTTCCAAATAAGTCTTGACATATCTTAAGTTTGAGAGCACTTTTTTTATTTATTAGTTTTTTTTTAGATAGCTTATTAATTAGATCTAGTATTTTTATCAAGTTTTTAGTATAAAGCTTGCATCTTTATTGTTTATTTTGAAGTTTTTATATTTGGCTCTATTCGAACAAGAAAGGTCTTTAGCTTTAAAGCTTGCCTTAATCTTTGATTAAGCCTTATTTGACCTTTAGTTTCGAGAGCTCGTTATAGATCTAGTAGTTTCAATAGTTTATTTAGCATAAAGTTTGAATCTTTATTGTTATTTTGTGGTTTTTATATACTTTAGCTTATTGGCGATTTATATAAGGGAATATAAAGTGCTTAACTTGGGTGATCGGCTTAATAGCCTTGATTGCTTTCTCCCTTATTCACTTTAAGCTTTAGTATTTTAGCTTATTTAGTAAAAACTTGTAGTTATAATCTAGTTTTATAAAAATTATTGTTATCCTAACTCTTGTGTCTTATTTCTTATCACGATCTACCGCTAAGGCCGGAGCTTAAGGGTTTTATAAGCTATCTTATCATTAAAGTTTATACCTTTAATATCTTTTATTAAACTAATTAGTCATAAAGTTCACAACTTTATTCACTAATTAGCAAAATAGAAGCTAATAAAGAAATAATCTTTAATATTTGTTTTAGTTTATAAAATCGGGTGGTTTATTATTTTCGTCGCGTTATATCGGGTTCTATATTCTTTACTTTTTAATTTTAGTAGTTGATAACTTTAGTATAATAATTATGTTTATCATAATACATGCTATGTGTTTGTTTGCTATGATTAGAGAGTAGATTTTTATATACTTGTTTAGTAGATTATTTAGTGAATTAAGTGTGGTTTATAAAAGTTAAAAGATATATTGGTTAGATCTAAATATAGATATCTCTTTGTGAAAATTGTTGTGAGAAAATAGTTATTTAAAAGTCTTAATTGAAACAATAAACCACACTTGAGGATCTTGATAATTTGCTTTACAAGTATATCTTTTTATCATATATTTCGTATTTGTTTGAGTAGCATAATTTAGTTGGTTATTTTTAGTTGTTATCTTTAGTAGTTAGCGTTTAGATTATTTAGTTGCCACTAGTTTTATTATTACCTTTACTTCAATCATTATCTTTTTTTTTTAATCAAAAATCCAAAAACACAAGCTAGAATCTTTTTCTTAAAATTTTAGATTTTTCTTTAAAAAGTTTAAGTAATTTTTATATTTTAATTAGCTTAAAATAGTTTTTAAATCATTATAATTAAAAGAAAAAAAATATAAAAAAAAAATATATAAATCTTTTTCCAAATTTATTTTTGAGTGTTTAGAACTTCTAGAACATTAGTTTAAATTTTTAGACGTCTTTCCCTTTAGATTTGCTTTTTAGGTGCGTTTTTAGATTACGTTAAGTTTGTTTTTGAATTTAGATTGCGTTTTAGGATTTGGTTGTTTTATTTGCTTGTTCTATTTGCTTGTTTACTTGTTTTTATTTGATATTCCATTATCGTAGTATAAAAACTCTAAATATTCACCTTTATTTCACTTTCACTACACGTTTTATCGAACCGATTATCATTTTTCCATTCACACCTTCACACGGACTACGACCTCGGGTTATCCGTATTTCTTTCGGATTTCCTTGGACTTATAATATATATATATTGGTTTTCACGAACCATGCGTCTAAAAGTGTTCATGAATTTAGCTTCTTCTTCACGTGACACAGGTGTGTCATCATCACTGCAATTTGCGGTAGCATGGTTTCCGCCACAATGATTAGAACTTGCACGTTGTTCTTTTATTTCTTTGTATTGAGCGTCCATTTTAATTGCCATGGCATCCATTCTTGCCATAATTTTATTAGTATCAGAATTACTACTGCCTTCATCAGCGAAAGCAACAATTTTACGAAGAGAAGTTTTTGGTTTTTGTTCTTTTGCCCAATCTAGTTTAAGTAAGACTTTATCTTCGAGGAGTTGATACGCTTGATTTGGTGTTTTATAGAGGAATATACCATCAGCCGCAACGTTTAAAGTGTCTTGAGTTATTTCATCAAGACCGTGGTAAAAGATTTTGATTATATTGCCTTTTGTTAGACCATGTCCATGACAGTTTCTTAGCAATTCTTTCATTCGAAGCCAGGCTTCGGTTAAATTTTCATTTTCGCGTTGTGAGAATCCTCGGATTTCTCCGAGAAGTTTATCGAATAGGGCTGGAGGAAAATATCTACTAACGAAAGCAGTACGAAGTTCGTCCCATGATTCTATGGTACCTTCGTCGAGTTCATCAAGCCAAGTTTTAGCTTCTCCAGTTAAAGATAGAGGAAACATCATGAGTCTTACCGCTTCAGTTTCGGTAGCCCCGTATTTGAACATGTCGCATACGCTTTAGAATTCATGAATGTGTTTGCGAGGATAAGTTTTAGTTCGACCATCAAATTGGTTTCCCTTGACAAGAGTCAGGTGATTTCCTTTGATTGCAAATTCGTTTGCAGTTTCAGAAATGGTAATAGCTGGTCCAGGTGTAGGTGCAACGGTACGATCGTTGGCCCACATTGGGTCGTTATCAGCGTTATCCATTGGATCATAAAATTGGATTAATTTGATATAAAATCTGAAGTTTGAGATATCGTCAATAGGTATGTAGTGAACACGAGGTTGTTCGGGTTTTTCGTCTTTTTTAGAAATAAGAACTCTTTTGTTATTACGTTTTCTTTTGTTTAAAGTTCTTTCAGGTTCAGATAGAAGTGAAATAGGTTCAAGTTCTGCTGAGCGAGTGTGCATTCAAGTATAGAGAGCGAAATTTGAATCAATTTGATAAATCTCGTTTTCTGAGTATTAAGTGCGGCATACATGAAATAGTGTGCGGCGTACTTTGTGTGAAATGGTAGTGTGCGGCGTACTTAAGTATAAGTACGGCGGTGTTGTTTCTACCGAGAGGATTAATTTCAAAAGATGGTGAAAAAAGATGATTCTTTTTGGTTTTTATAAAAAGGTATGTGATGTTTACGGAAAACGTTACGGATTTAAGTAAGTGCGTCGTACTTGGTGACAAGTACGGCGGTCTTTGTGTGCTTTGTGTAGAAGTGTGACGCATAAGTGTGTAAGTGCGGCGTACTTTCTGTAACAGAGAAAACAGAGTGGTCTGGTTTTGGAAAATTCTCTGGTATTGCTTACTAATTTTACTTCGAAAATACTTAAGGAACAGATTTAAGTCCCCGGCAGGGGCGCCAAAAACTTTGATGTGTAAGGAAAGCTTTAAATTTATAATACTAGTTTCACCGATTTTAATAAACCAAACACACGGGTAAAGTATAACCCCCGTTGGTAGTATTAGTTTTAAGGTAAGACCAGGTCGTATCCACAGGGACTTAGTTCGTTCAGATTAAGTATAGTAATAGGTAAAAGTAAACAAGTAACGATTATAGGAAATAAAAGGAATTCAAATATTAAGACAAATGATTGCTTGGATAGCTTAGATAATCTAGTGACAATGTTTATGTTTGATCTCAGTTTGATAAAGGAGCACAACTTATAAGAAAGCTATTTTCGTCAAAAGAGAAATTTCATAACTAGTAGGTTCAATTCAAGATTTATATCAACCCATTAAGTGATTTCTCTCGAAATAGTATTTCATATCAAGTCTAGATTATTATTGATTCCTCTAAGTGGATTTCTCCTTTCAAAGACTAGTAACGCAGACAAGTTCCTAGAATTGCGTTTAACACGTTGGTTCTTTCGACCTATCCCAACATATTATATTCAATCAGTTTCAATAAACAAACGTAATAAGACTAGAAATGAAACAGATCACAATATAAACTCGAAATTGGTAGAGATCAAAACATAATCATAAGCCGCTTTATTATATTCACATATCCAAGCAATCACAAGAGGTTTAGCCTCTCATGGCTAATGAGTTCTGTGGAAAACTAGAAGGGGGGTTGAATAGTTTACCTCTTTTTTTGTTAATTATCTTGTTAAAATCTTATTGAAACTTTCGTGTAAACAAGATTTAGATTTGTCGTTGTATCAAAGATAATATAAATAAAAATGCAAAGGATAAGGAAAGAACAATCAAACTGAAGCTCTAACCATGTTACCCCTTTATCCACCAAACAAATCACGGGAGTATTTGATCTCATTCTTTTACCTTATTTTACTTTTACATCTTATTATTTGAACATTGGGGACAATGTTCATCTTAAGTGTAAAGGGGGGGGGGTGGGTAAATTACGATACCTTAGAGAATGCAATTACACTTGATTTTTGTTTTGTTTAATGGTAGATGTGTAATAAAACTGAGAGAAATACCTGTTAGGGCAATTTTAGTGCCAAATTTAAATTTTTTTACAACATTTAGGAGTGAAACTTTGGTCTAAATGAGCGTCTCATGGATAGGAGTTATATGACTAGCACAAAAACCGTACCACTAAAAAATTTTCCACCCCAAATATGTGAGGTTCGCCCCTAGAATTGGTAGGAAAAGCATTTATGCTATGATGTGTGTACCGGTAGCACTTAGATTCTAGAACTTGTGTTAGGACCATCCCGAATCCACAAGTGAGACTACATTCGTGTAGTTAGATTTACTACATGATAAGAGGCATTAGGATTAACCCATTGTTTTACACCTGTGCTTTTGTTATAATTACTTTGGCCACATTGGTCAAGTAATTCTCCCACACCCTTGCGTTGTATCCATTTTTGGTACACGATACCCCTAGTACACCCCTCCGAGCCTATCTTTTCGTTTCTAACTTTAAGCATTATACTTAAAGGAAGAATTTGTTACACCCCACTCAAATGTACACCCAAATCGCCTTAGCCTACCTTGTATGCACTCACCTTTAGTGCATTATTGTGACAACATTTGTTTAAACCCTTAGTTAATTGTCTTATTACTTACATGGTTGCTAAGTCGAGTCATATCCTTGTACATATTGTTTTGGGACGATTGGGACTCATGGGTAAAGTACTAGTGTAATGGAGTAATGGGGAAGAAGTAAATTATTACCCCCATATGTGCGTTAATATTTTAAAGTACTCCAAGTTTTTCAATTATCTTAATTCGAGTCATTAGAATAGTTTATTTTAAAGTATGTAAGAGTTTAAGTGTAAGGGGAGAACCGAGGCCCCTATGATGTATTATTTTGGATGGTAGGGCAAGAGTGTATGAAAAAAAAATCAAAAAATCAAGAAAAATACAAAAAAATGAGAAAAAGAAAAGTAGAAAAAAACATACGGACTACCATCCCGTTTACTTTTATGTTTATTTAATATTTTTATTAGTTTTTGATTAGCTTAAGTTGAGTCTAGTCTTGGCTTAGCAACGCCATATTGTACATGTGATTAATCAAGGTCTTTAACTCGCCACCAGTAAAATATCCCTTATCCAACAAATCCGTGTTTATCATATCCCTACACCTCATTACAACCCTTTTGTAAAGTCCTCTTTGATAGTTTATCTTAGGTGCTTACGCCTACTGGAGAAGGTTTTCGATCCTTTCCCAAGCCTATGGTAATCTATTTGCTATGACAGGTAGTGAGAGATATTTTCCGTTTTCATTTATGAGATATAATTCTATGACACCTGAGAGATGTGAGTATCTAAACACTACTTGTGAGGTGCTAGTATGTAATCTTCGTGCTTATTATGATTGAAGTGGAATGATTATTTGTTGTAATTACTTTTATATTAGCGTTAAATGACCCCTAACTTGTATTTTGATTGGAATAAAAGCGCATTTGCTTGAGGACAAGCAAATCTCAAGTGTAAGGGTATTTGATGAGGCGAAAAGTGTACCGCTTTTCGGGGGTCATTTAGGCCCTAAATCGTATTTATTTGATCAAATATCGCCCTAAATCGTTCCTTTTGGCATTTTAGGTACTTTGGAGAGAAATTCTGGAAAATGAAGCATTTTGGACGTTTTTGGAGCATAAAAGTGAAGAATTCGACAAAGTACCAAATTCTGCTGGAAATTTACATGTGACGGCGTCAAGGCAATGTGTGACGCTGTCAGACCCTGACGAGCCAGAATGTTTTTTGGAGGTTTAAAGAGGGACGGCGTCAAGAAGGCCATCAAGAAACCCTAATCACGGCGAGGTGACGGCGTCAAGGCTATAAAGTGACGCCGTCAAGTCTGTTTTTATATATATATTCGCATAATTTTTAGTCATTAGTGTGGAACTTTTAAGGGATAAACCCTAGACGATTTTAGCAGCCTTTTTTCAAGATTTTTCACCTTGAGATCTTCCATGTTACATTGAAGATAAGTAATCAATTAATCATTCAATATGTCTATGTGTTGTTTGATTCTATCTTATTCTTATCTTTGATTGACGAATTCAGTTCCATTGTCTGTGCGTATGATTCTGATGGTTTTGTTAAGTCTGACTTGCAGCTGCTTGATGATTTTGATTATGATTTCTGGAGTTTCATCCTTTGTTCTCAAAAACTTCACCCATGTAAACCTGGAAAAATCATCTACGATAACCAGAACGTATCTTTTTCCATTGATGCTTTGAACTCTCATTGGACCACACAGATCCATATGGAGGGTGTGAAGGACTTCTATAATGGTGTTGACAGCTTTGGGTTTGTGAGTGTGTTTCTTGCTTTTTCCTAATTGGCATGCAGAACAAAGATGATCCTTTTCGTATTTCAACCTGGGCATGCCATGAACAAGATCTTTTCGAGTAAGTTCATTAAATGTGCCAAAGTTCAAGTGATTCAACCGGCGATGCCATAGCCATGATTTGTACTTTGATGCCTTGGAGAGCAAGCAAATGGGAGAGGATCTCCTCATGTCTTCGATAGAGATGGTATATAAATTTGTGCCGCGACTGCCCTTGAGTAATTCAACCCCATCAAGTTCTCTAACGAAGCACGTATGTTTACTGAATGCCACTTCTAGGTCGGAATCACAGAATTGACCAACAGAGAAGAGGTTGTGTCCAAGACCCTCTACATAATACACTCTACTCTATTGTGACAGTGGTTTGTGTATCAGAGGTATTGGGTACTATCGGGGTTTTACTAGATTCCCGAATCTAACTGTCCCGATAAACTTATTCACGAAATTTTTGAGCCGCTAGCGATCCCCGGTCATATGTTTTGAGCAGCCTGAGTCCAAATACCACAGGACGAATTGTACGACCTGCATTCAAAAACGGACCAGAATGGATAACTGAAGAACGTGGATCCCCATATGCTATTGGGTTCCGTTTGGTTAGCACACTTATGATTCGAACAACCAGAATTCACTTCAGACATGGTGGATGTAGTGGAGACATCACATTTAGTTTCAGTAGCCTTAGTATCAAGACACGTAGTTTCTATGGGAAATGTTCTGCCAGTCGGTTTCCATTCCTTTACAAGCTTATGTCTATGTGGAATCATTTTAGTTAGAGGGCACCTACTACCTAAGGTGAATTTTCTTCTAGTAGGTCTCCATTGGTATCCTACATTGGTGAAGGTCCTTCCAGTTTCTTTCCAAACAAGTTTTTCCATTTTAGCTCTTTTAGTTCTCCTAACTCTATTAGCTCTTCTAACTTTCTTAGAATGTGCATGATTAATGGATTTCACATAAGATAAAACACAAGCATCATGATTACTAGAAATTAAGCAGTTATCACATGTCTTACACGTTGCAATAGAATTCGAATTAATTACAGCATGCTTAACGCTAATACTAGAATCAACATGATTCATTTTACACACGCAGGTGTTATTGTTCCTAGGGTGGTCTTCTACTTTCATTCCATGAGCACTCTTAGCTGGCGAAGTCATATTGTTCCTTGTATTGCCACTGGGTTTTGACCCGCTAGCATTAGAGTCACTGTTTACTCCTGTAGAAGCAATGACGGGAACATTAGTTTGTTTGACTGCTATATGTTTATTTGTTGATGATGTGCTAGGTTCAGACGTTTTCAATGGCATATTAAAGGTAACGCGCTTGTTCCTCCCTAATAGTAGGGGTGCATTAGGCCTATTGGGCTTGTTGTCTTCCATTGGGCACGTTCCAATAAAATATTCTAGAAGTTCCTGAGACCTTATAGTGAGAAAGCAAGAGTCTAGAATGACACTATCCTGTGGTTTCTTTACCCTATCCTCTTCTACAGTTTCACAAAGCAAGTCTAGACTATCCTTAAGATATAGCAGATACGCATAGTGAGCACATTTGTTATTCCTAAGGGGAAGAGAGATATTAACAGCATCAACATCATGTTTTCTAACAGTAGAAACCTTGAGTGGGAAGAGTAAATGGAACAAGATGCATGGGTGTGTTATTAGGGTATATTGTTGGGTCAGCAATCCTAAACATGGTGCGGGTGTTGCCCACAATCCTTTCGGCTTGCATTTTTTCCAGATCATGGTTCCAGAACACATGCTCGGGCGCTATTCTCTTTTGAGGAACAAAGATTGCAATTCTGTTATCTTCAGAATAATCATACTTGTACAGAATCTTATTTCTAATGCACATGGGATCCTTTAACTTTTCAGCCAACTTAAGTCTAGTTTCTTCTTCAATTTCATTTGACTCATCAAACGATGTCACATCAGGGGGGCATGACCAGGCTCAAGCAAAACACACGCATCATACAGTGCAGGTTGGGCATTCTTAACATTCCTAAGGAAATTAGATTTGGGCTTGCCTACATCCTTATCACTATGTTCATCGCATAACGTTTTATGACTGTGGATCATCTGAGCAGTTTCAATGGTTTGACCTTGCGTGTACAACTTATTTTCAAGTTTATTCTTTAACGTTTTAAGTTTGGAAAAATCATCTAAGAGCTTAGTTTCCTTTTCTTTGAAATCACTTTTCAAAACTTTTACACATTCTTGGATTTCTTGTTTTTGTTTAACCGATTGATCCAGTTGTCTTTTCAGTGATTCCAATTCCCTTTTCAATGTTTCTTCCTTATTATTACGTTCAGAAATAAGTACACGCAATTGCAAATCCATTTTCTGCTCACGATCAGTTAATTCAAATTTAGCACGTTGTTTATAAATGGCAACCTGATCCTTAAGCATATTAGTTCTAGAAACCAATATATCATTAGGGACATGCTCTAAGGGCTCATACATGTCACAGTCATTAGTAATACCGAGAAGTGCTACTTGATACAACCGACGACCCATTGTTACTCACATATTGTTCATATGGAATTATATTACTATTTCCCATATGAACAGTATTAGTAGCAACGGTATGAGGCGGTTGTATTTCGTGGTGGACCTCTTGATCATCACACATATTATGCTTGTGAGGCGATGTGGGTACCTAAGAGATGATAGGTGCAGTAGATAAGCTGGATGGTTGTCCTGATGAAGCCGCAGCAGACAGATTTGCCATGAAGATGGTTTGTGCAGTAGACTCATCATCAACATCTGAGTCGAAAGCATCACAGTCATCGGCTTGGAATATGTTGGGATCATTAAGGGCCAAGTCTTGCACAGGCTGATTATCAACATCATCATCAAATGTGTTCCCATCATTTCCTGCCAGAAACAATAACTGTAACACCCCGAAAACCGAATCAGCGGAAGCATACAATTCTGGAGGTGCTACTCGATTGTTATCACAACAAAAGGTACAAAGAATGGTTTTACACAAACCATTTTAAAGAAAAGATATAATTGAAATCATTCAATTTACAATAGTTAAACAATTAGTGCGGAAGCTATAGTTCAAAAGTAGATTTAACAGTCCCAAACGGTTTTCGGAGTCTTCTATGACCAAGCCATGCCCCTCGCCAAGCTCGTCCAAGTAATATATACAGCGGCAATATCTAACACCTGAGATAAACATGCTAAAAATCAACACAAAGGTTGAGTGAATCCATAGGTTTAAGAGTAAAACAGTTGATCACAATATTTCAAGTTCTCAAGAAAGGGGCTACGATATTATACGCCCAAAAATACCACTGCACTAAGCTCATGACACCAAGCGTTAACCAAACCAACACCAGTAACACTGTACTGAAAATAAGTCGACAATAACCGCGGAATTTCATAAATACAAATGCCCCCTACGCTAGGTACTGCCAAATACCTAGCCAACCTCAAATATAGTACACCACAATTTGCCTATCCAGCAAAAGGAGTGGGAGGGTCAATTCCTATAGGCCTATATACTATATTCGTGCTCACTCGCAAGTGATTAATGGCTCATGATCTGAGGGACTTAATAGTGGCAAAGATCGTACTTAGTGCTTATCCAACAAAATGGCTACTGCTTCACTCACAGTACCAGCATATATAAGTTTCCAGCTCAATAAACAGTTTTCAAATCATTGTGATCATAGTAAAAACAGAGCATGTATCTCACCCCAAGTAGTTTGAAAAGCAATTAAAATAGATAAAAGTGGGGCTATGGACTCACCTGAGTACGCAGCAATGCAAGATATCACAACCAGTCTCAACTAGTAAATCATAAGGCCTCAAGAATAGTTTAGGCACAACGGCATCAAGAAAGTACAAGCACAAGTCACCAAGTACAATCATCATCAAAATATAAGCACAACAGTATTGGATCGGCACAACCTAACGAGTAACATATATCAGAATTAATACTCATGTAATAAATAAAGTAACGTTCGTCGAATATCCATGTTATCATGAAAAGGTTTAGTTTCCAATGGCGTTTGAGAGAAAAGAAAGTTTAAGACTCGTGTGGAAGTCGACAAGAATAGAAGAAAAGTAGTCGACGTGACGAATAATATCAAAGAAGGATGAGAAAGAGGGAAGAAAAGAAAGAAGGACTAACTTGAAAAGAATAAACAACACAAACACATGGTAACTAGTCCCGGCTTTATCCCATTTTCCCCAAGATAACGTTGAAACAATATAAGTTTAAAAGGATTTTAGAATATTTAGTAGATCTCAAATCGTTTAAGTTTATAATTACGAAATTTCGGCATGACCTGCTCGTTTATAAAATGTTTCCCGAATCAAACGACTCTTTAAATTTAACGTCAAGTTATATAAATAAATACACACAATAATATATATATTTGGACATATTATTCGCGTGAATATTAGTTGTTTAGTTTTATCGACCATTTTGTATTGTTCGGGTTCTAGGTACGTTAAGATCTTACGGGCCTAACGTACCCTACCGTCTCGTGTACCAAAAGGGTCCATAATGTCCAAATAACCAATACCGTAAATCCAATACGTCCAAATGTCATCCAACAATATATAGCATCACGATATCGATCTAAATCCAAATGTTGCAATCAATCCTTTAACTATATTTATTTTATTGTTTTATCGTTTCATAATTGTTATTCCTTTTATATACAAATTCCCAAGCCGAACTCGTCACCGAAACAACAACAAGATAAAATAAATAACGAAACAACAAGGACAACAATACAACATAGCCGTGACTCTCCACGAGTCACGGCTCAACCAAACGAGCTGATAATCCCAAGTTAATAGATATCGTTTACGTTTTAGTTATAAAATTAACGTTTAACTATTTCTAATAATACAATACATATGCTTTGAAATTATTTTTAAAGCTTTATAATAAAATTTGAAACAACCTTTATATTTTAGAATTCATACAATTTTTATAAAACCTTTATATGTTTTTCATTTTATTTATAAAAACTCTATTAATTTTTACTAAAGCTTTTACATATATATGTGTATAAAAGAAAATAAGGTAATCCCGAAAATCGCCGTGAGTCACGGCTCATTTTACTCGAGCCGTTGGGGCTCTCGAATTAAACCAAACACAAACACCAGCCATACAATCCAATTCCTAATCCATCCGAATACCTAATATTTACAAATCCACATCCAAATCCATTTGATCCGAGTCCGAATCCAACACCGAACTCAAAACAATTCCGAATCCGCAACCAAATCCAAAACAACCTCAAATCCTAAACAAGCTACACCTCGAGTCTTTCCATGACTCACCATGAGTCATGGCTCGACCCTACATGGGTCGTGACTCTCGGCCGAGAACCAAGCAACAAACCAAACGAGCTCACAATCCAAACCGAGCTCACAAACAACCTCAAGGACCTCGAAAACATCAATATTAACAAGAAAATATAAAAACCCTCACCGAGTCACCGAGTTGACTCGGTGAGTCAATCGAGTCAAGGCCGAGTCGCGATCAAACAAGATAGATCCACACGAGTTTTTACTCTAAAACATTTATCAAAATGATTTTTATAAAAGATTTAAACAATAAAATGAATTTTAAAGATTTTATAAAACTAGGGTTTCGGTTTAAATGAAAATAACGAGAAAGGGTGGCGCGTGGAGGGTTTTACCGTCGAGAGGAACGAAGGGGAAGGTGGTGGAGGTCTCGGTGGTGGTGGAGGTCTCGGTGGTGGTGGTGGTCAGCTGTGATGGCGCGTGGGTGGTGCTCCGGTGGTCTACGCGAGCTCTCAAGCTCCAGAAAAGATGGGGGTGAGCCGATCTATCGATTCGGCAAATAAAAAGTTTGGTCGGAAAAATATTCCGGTGACCGGCGNTGCTAAATTCATTAAAAAGTCCAGGGTAGGTTTGGTATTATAGGAAGTGTAGGGTAGGAGTTGTAAAATAACTCAAGGGACCGAACCTGCCAATGTTCTAATCTTCTCGCGTAAACGGCTCGGGGCTCAAACGACATAGCAAACGGACTCGAAAACTTGTGCCATTGTTCACGAAATCATTTTTCCCATCAAATCAAGTATAAACTTCAATATTTTTTTCAAACTCAACATAATTTAATGAATTTAGCAATTGCGATACGATTCAAGTTTTCTAGGTTGTGCCGGATTGTTAAAGGAATAATACTCACATCAAATAAGATATTTCACGGTTTTTCAAGCCCAAAAAAGTTCAAAGAAGCTCAAAAGCTAAGGAAAATCAAAAGCAATGGTTTTGGCTCGTAGAATAAATTTAGGAAATTTTCCGGATGTTACAATAACTCCTCCTCATCTAATGCCGCCCCATTCTCTTGTGCTTGCATCAACAGCATCTTATCCCTGAAGTACTCAGAGTTTTGGGGACGCTTTGGTTGATTGCAATTCCTAGCAATGTGTCCCAATCCTCCACAGCTATAGCACTTAGGTTGCCTTGCTTGCCCCTGAAGTGCATTCCCAACTCTATTCTGTACAGTACCACGAATACCATTCCTTTGATTCACATTTTGTCTTCCTTGAACATTTTGAACCACAACCCTTCCATCTTCCACTATGGCTTGGTTACGTGGATTCGAGGAAGTTCGAAGTTGGTTGTTCGTTTGAGGAAGAGATGCTCTGAATTGCTGGGCAAGTAAGGATACCTGGTTCATGAGGTTATCAATCATCAGATCGGTGTGAGAATATCCCAAGTCCTGATGGGTATTTACAGCAGATGGTGTGATCCCGGAAGATTGCCCAAGCGATGTCAAAGGTGTTGGTGAAGTAGGGTTGTAAAGAGCTTGATCATTGAAAGGTTGATGATGAATTTGAGCACTTGAAACGAAAGCAAGTTGTGAATTAGCATCACTAGGGTTAGGTGTTGGATTGAGTTTTTCCCTCAACATACGATCATAGTTAGCATGTTTCTCATGTTGTTGGAGATATGCATAAAGTTGTTCATGGTTGGTGTCTCTCAGTCCTTTGTTGAGCTTCACAGCTGTCACAAACCTATCCCATTCTGGTGCCATGTTGTTCACAAACTTGGAGTTCAGCTGAATGTTGGGCATTGTCATCTTGATGATTCTCATGTCATTAACAAGCTTGTGAAACCTGACATAGTAGTCAGTGATGCTTTCTCCAGGATTCTGCTTGAAATGTTCAAACTCATCATATAATTGGGATTCCCGATCTTCTTTGGTTAATTCAGATCTAGCCAGAAGAATTTTGACATTGTCCTATACTGCTTTGGCTTCAGTGTTGAAGTTGATGAGCTTGTACACGTCTTTGGGAAGTCCTTGAATGATGATGTTTGAAGCCCTAATGTCAGCATCATAACACTTCTTCTCCTCTTCAGTAAGGTCATCATAGGTCCGATCTCTAGGATTTCCAAGGACTGCAGGTTGATTGTCTGTGGCAGTGATGGTGTCTCTAACCGTGCCCAACTGAAAGGGTCCTTCATCAATTGATTTAAGTATGTTGACACCATTTTCTTTTCCCAAGCAGTAGAGTCGAATCCTTTGGGCCCATGATTCATAATCCGTCCTATCCAGCATACGAGGTCGGGTATCGGACCCGGCAGCTTGAATATCATCAGAGGTAGTAGCCATGATAGAATCTTAAGCAGGATTTTACAACTCTTGTAACTTAAACCGAGAAATCGATTCTTTCCTGGGATTTTACTAAAGTGAACAAAAGAAACCGAAAGATGTAATTAGCAAAGTTTACTTGGGGTACGTTCTTAGATTGGTCACAACTTAGCATTAGGCGTCAAGTTACAACTAGTCAAGTTGCAATCACTCCAATCGCAATAAGTCAAGTCATAAGATTAATCTCACAACGTCAAATCACAATCGGATTAATCGAAACGACACGAGTCGCAACAATTCACCACATACAAAAAGTTGACTAATCACAAGAAACTCACAACTAAGTTATTCACTAAACGCTATCAAGTCCCTGGAGGTAAACGCTGGTCTGAAGTAGCAAAACGCTAGAGGTGAGCTAAACGCTGAACTGGGCTAAACGCTGAACTGAGCAAAACGTTGAACTGAGCTAAACGCTGGACTGAGCTAAACGCTGAACTGAGCTAAACGCTGGACTGAGCTAAACGCTGGACTGAGCTAAACGCTGAACTGAGCTAAACGCTGATCTGAGCTAAACGCTGAACTGGGCTAAACGCAGGAATAGGTAAACGCTGAAACCACTAAACGCCAGAAGTACTAAAACGCTACCACAAAATGCCAAACCAGTCGCTATCTAGCGTTTTGTCCTTATGTACAAATATAGTAAATCCTACTAAACGCTACTAAGAAATATCACCCAAATCACTTCAAAAACCCAACCAACGAATGATTTAGCCAAACCAACTAAAGAACTAGGTAAAATAAACACCACTAATCAAGAAAGTACATCTATAACACATCCAATAACACTAACAAGATCAAACCAAGAGATAGAATAAGAAAACTTTTTCTAACTAACTTAAACACTAAAAACTCCACCAAATCCGACTAAGCTAGACCCTAGGGTGTAACCTTGGCTCTTGATACCAATTGTAGCATAATCATTAAGTCACAAACATGTTCTTATGGAGGATTTAGGTGGCGTTTGGTTTGTATAGTTAGTGAGAGAAAGTGGAACCTTTAGAGAGAGAAAGTAGAAGGTGCAAGATTAGATTAAATGAAAGGTCCAACCCTCTCCCTTGGGTGGGAGAGGGTATTTATACAAAATTCCTAAGTGCCTCATGAAACAGGCTGTAGAGCAAGCACAGTGGGTGAATACCCGACTCACTCCACGAATACTATTTACATACTAATAAACTATTAATCTACTAACTACTATGATAAATACTACGAGCTACTTGATGCTAGAATATACTCGGGGTGAATGAGTCTTTAATGTGAATAAACGTATTCCTAACAAACATAAAGACCATATATAGCATAAATGAAGTATAAGAATCATGAAAATGATGTTGAGAAAGAGAGTGTTTTAGGGTTTCTTACAACTTTTGGCTTTCTAAAGAAAGGAAGTCAAGCATGAAACTAGGACACTAAACCTATGCTTGCATAAGAATTATGAAAATGATGTTGAGAAAGAGAGTGTGTTAGGGTTTCTTACAACTTTTGGCTTTCTAAAGAAAGGAAGTCAAGCATGAAACTAGGACACTAAACCTATGCTTGCAAACCCTTCACCACAACTCTTGCAAACCCTTGATAACCTTGATATAACCCTTGTGAAAAGCCTTCATAGCTCAGCCCTAGTACCCTTGTGTAGCTCCTAATTCAACCATGGAATCACCAAATAAACACTAGTTTCATGTGGAGAATAACTAGGCCTTGAACTTTGTTGTGTAACTTGTTGCTTGAAGATCAAAAATGAATGGTGATTGGTTATTTGTGGTGTTCGGTTATGGAGGAGGGATAGGAAGAGATGAGAGTGTTTTCTTGACTTTTCTACTTGTGGTGAAGATTATGTAAGTAAATATCTATGTATTATAACTTATGAAGACTTATGTGCTAAGTTACTACACTCGTAATCATCTAAACTCATCAAGGCTTATCAAAAGCCAACAAGGCTTGTGAATTAGCATAAAATTTCGTTCTATGTCTATTTTGGATGACTAGATATGAGTTTTGATTATATCTTGCTTTTACGGAGTGAGTTTTGGTCTCGTTATTTGCTAACTGTAAGTTGTTAAGTCACAAAACGTACAACTGGGTATCGTAAAAATATGAAAATTGTAGAAATGATTAAACTTATCAATATACTCATTATTATCTCATAAAAATGAGTGATAAGTTTAATGGGTCGTGAAAATGTTGTTAACGCTGGAAACGTGGGTTTAAAACGCGTAAATCGCGTAAAACGCAGATTAGAAAAATGTAAAATTCTAAAATTCTTGAGAATGTCATGGAAGGTGAAAAACTTATATTTCCATTGTTTGTAATATTGTGTGGACATTTCGGGATGCCTAAATGTCGTAAAAACCTAAAACCGGAATTGTTAAATATCTAGTTAAGATATTTAGGAAGAGAATTTCAACTTGACTTCTCTTGTGAGATATTTTGAAGGATAATATCTAGTTTATGACTAGGTATATCATTAGGCATGAAAATTTTTAAATGTATTAGTCAAAAGGTGGTGCCGGTATCGGGAGTGAATAGTAGAAGTGAATAGTAAAAATGAATAGTAACACGAAAATGCAAATTGTTACAGTACCTACCCCTTAAAAGGAACTTCGTCCTGAAGTTCTGTGTGTGTTATATGTTGGAGTGGTGTCGATGAAGAGGTGTGGTTACTTATGAGGACTAAAATCTTGAATTACAAGTGTTATAGTTTGATTTTTCTCGGAATACGGTGTATCAATAGAAATTGATAACATAGTTGAATATCAATAGAGATAGATATAATAGTCGAATATCAATGGAAATTGATATAGTAGTCGAATATTGATAGAAATTGATATAGTAGTTGAACAGAAATTGATATAATAGTTGAATATCAAATAGAGATTGATATAGTTGTCAAGTATCAATAGCAATTGATATAGTAGTTGAATAACAATAACAATTGACATAGGAATCGAATAATGGAAATTGATATAGTAGTCGAATATCAATGGAAATTGATATAGTAGTCGAACAACAATAGAAATTAGGATAGTAGTTGAATATCAATAGCAATTGATATGGTAGTCGAATAGAAGTTGGTATAGTAGTCGAAATTCAAAATAGAAATTGAGATAGTATCTGAGTATCAATGACAATTGATATGGTAGTCGAATAGAAATTGGTATAGTAGTTGAATTTCAATAGGAATCGTAATTGGATCTAGTTCTTCGAATCGTGGGTTACTNTCAACTTGACTTCTCTTGTGAGATATTTTGAAGGATAATATCTAGTTTATGACTAGGTATATCATTAGGCATGAAAATTTTTAAATGTATTAGTCAAAAGGTGGTGCCGGTATCGGGAGTGAATAGTAGAAGTGAATAGTAAAAATGAATAGTAACACGAAAATGCAAATTGTTACAGTACCTACCCCTTAAAAGGAACTTCGTCCTGAAGTTCTGTGTGTGTTATATGTTGGAGTGGTGTCGATGAAGAGGTGTGGTTACTTATGAGGACTAAAATCTTGAATTACAAGTGTTATAGTTTGATTTTTCTCGGAATACGGTGTATCAATAGAAATTGATAACATAGTTGAATATCAATAGAGATAGATATAATAGTCGAATATCAATGGAAATTGATATAGTAGTCGAATATTGATAGAAATTGATATAGTAGTTGAACAGAAATTGATATAATAGTTGAATATCAAATAGAGATTGATATAGTTGTCAAGTATCAATAGCAATTGATATAGTAGTTGAATAACAATAACAATTGACATAGGAATCGAATAATGGAAATTGATATAGTAGTCGAATATCAATGGAAATTGATATAGTAGTCGAACAACAATAGAAATTAGGATAGTAGTTGAATATCAATAGCAATTGATATGGTAGTCGAATAGAAGTTGGTATAGTAGTCGAAATTCAAAATAGAAATTGAGATAGTATCTGAGTATCAATGACAATTGATATGGTAGTCGAATAGAAATTGGTATAGTAGTTGAATTTCAATAGGAATCGTAATTGGATCTAGTTCTTCGAATCGTGGGTTACTTTGTTATATACCCATAGTTGTCTCATCCCATTCTTGTAGATGTCGATATTGTAGATTATCGAAATCCTACCCGGTAGGGAGCACCAATCGTGTTGTGTCATTCAGACACTCGTTCTCAACCCATTCTTGTAGATATCGATATCGTAGTTTATCGAAAATCTACCCGGTAGGGTGGCCACCAATCGTTCTGGTTAATCCTTAACCTCGTACCAATAGCAATTGGCATAATCGTTCTGGTTAATCTTTAACCTCGTACCCATAGTAATTGGTATAATCGTTCTGGTTAATCTTTAACCTCGTACCAATAGCAATTGGCATAATCGTTCTGGTTAATCTTTAACCTCGAACCAATAGCAATTGGCATAATCGTTCTGGTTAATCTTTAACCTCGTACCAATACAATTGGCATAATCGTTCTGGTTAAACTTTAACCTCGTACCAATAAAAATTGGCATAATTGTTGCAATCATAGCCTAGTAGGTAATCGGTTGTTGTACCTAGTGTTTATTGAGTTCATACTTATGTTATTTCGGATACAAATAAGCCCACTTATTTATAATTCTTTATTTACATAGAAAGGCGTCCCAAACAATGTAAATAAAGGAATATAAACTTATGGTTCGGTGATTTATAATTTCTTTATTTAAATTAAAAGGCGTCCCAATCCATTCAAATAAGGACATTATAAATCATCCTACTTAAGAATTCTCGACACAACATTCATACTTAGCCAGTGAGTTACAAGGTGGTGTATTATGAGGTGATACTGGTGTTCCAAAAGTTCAGAATGAATATTCATACTCATCTTCGGAGATGGAGAGTAAGATAATCGGGGGAAATTGACATAGTGTTCAAAATAGTTGGTGAGTACACGGTTAACGTGAATATGATGAGAATCTTTATAAGCTAGTTAACATAGCAATTATCATATCAATCCTCCTATTACAAATCCCGCCCATACAAGACTTTTAATACTTAGATTCACATATAATTCCATGTAACAAAACTGTGTCGGGTTTCGATGTCATATGAAATGATATTGTGTAAGGTGATGAAATAGTTTTAGAGACCATTGTATAACTTACAATGTCTAGAAAATAGGAGAGACGATTGTGCAACTTACCATGTCTGGGAAGTAAATTAGACCATTGTGTTACTCACAATGTTTGAGAAATAATTAAGACCATTGTATCAAACAATGTATAAGAAATAGTCGAGACCATTATGTAACTTACAATGTCTAAGGAATAGTTAAGACCATTGTATCACACAATGTCTGGGAATAATAGAGACTATTGTAATTAGTTACAATGTCTTGAGAAAGTTTCGTAATCCTAAAATGCACGAGTAGATACATGCTTAGGAAAATATGGTGTGTCGTAATGCCTTGGAATAGGCATACGTAGATATGTTTAGTACATCGTTTATATAGAATGATCGAAAGTATGTCGAGTGTGTATATATATCAATATACTAGTATTTTCGTGTAGTATAACATGTCTAAAAGTCACATAATCGTCTGGAGGATGGAAGGCACGGAGAGCGAAAGGCAATAAAACGTTTTTGTGGAAAATCAGTTATAGTTTAGGTCTCAATTAGACACGTTTCTCTATAACTATAGCTCTGATACCAATCTGTAACACCCCCAATTTCGTGATACGCAACGGAATTCAAACTGGGTGTTACTTCATGGCACAACAGTTATAACAATAGAAAACGAACTCTAATTGAGTCGTTTTAAAAGATTTATCATTCGAATTATATAAGTATCAGAGTTTACAAAATGAGGTCCCAGATGGTTTCAAGGTTAACAGTTACATTAAATAGGTTTTCGAATGATAATAAAATTTATAGCCTTATTGAGTATCCGTGCTCCTCCGTGCCAGCCTTGTTCATTAAGGACCTGAAATACATGCTAAAGTGTCAACACAAAGGTTGGTGAGTTCATTGAGTTTGTGAAAATAGTTGTGGAAAAAATTATCGTGACAAGTATAGGTAAATACTAAATGTAGTTCTTAAAACTTTCGAGTGTATGACTATTGTACTAAATACAATATCACATTAGTGTTTCTGCTACTCGTAATTTGGACCAAGTCCCGTTTGTCTCATAGTTGGACCAAGTTCTGTTTGTTTTGTAGTTGGACCAAGTCCTGTTTGTTTCGTAGTTGGACCAAGTCCTGTTTGTTTCGTTTGCTTGCTCTAACTGAGTTGACTTAATGGTTGCATAAATCCCAATAGATCTAACCATAGTATTCGTACTTACTACACATAGTGCTTAATGGTTCATGATATAGAAACTCTAAGTATGGCAATAATGTTACTTAGCATAAATAAATATTTAGTTCAAATACAACACATAGTTAGCAAATAATCGAAATTGAAATTAAAAGTAGTTGAGCATGTATCTCCCCCAAAGAGTTTATAAAACAAGTATAAAAACGGGGCTATGACTCACCGTAAGTTATGTAGTAAGTAATGGAAATGGTAGTCGAGTTGCAAAAGTCTCTAAGAGCAACCTATAATAGAATGTTGCGACTTAGGTTGGAACAATGTCTAAGAATACAAAAAAGTGCCTATATATGTCTTTCATATTGTTCATGATGTAGTACTTAGTATGATATACGTGTATGTCGTTGTATAATGATGGTTTATGAAACAGGTTGAGTTTATATATCTCGTACTACCGTTCGGGCCATCATAATTCAGAGGTCATGTAGTAAATGTTCGAGGAGCTAGGACACTTTAATTCGTAAATCCAGCAACTAGTCGATCCGTGTACCTAAATGAAACCCCTCACATGAAGTTCCCTAGTGATGTAGCAATCGATATGGAAAATATATGTTTTCGGTCATAAAAAGTTACATGTCCGAAGGTCGAATAAACTTATGGAAGTTTATTTTTGAATGAAGATTGTTATCTTTATAAGTTTAGTATGGATGTGACATTACTTGTAAAATCTCATGGTTAATCGATGGAGTAGATCCAAATTGTTTTGGGTTGTTTTGTTAAGTCTTAATGCTTTAGTTTAATGTTTTGGCTTAGAAAGCCTTGAGGTCTTAGCCGTGGCCTTTCCGTGGCTTTGGTCTTGGCTACCATGTCCTTGAGATCTCAGCTTTCGCCTTAGCCGTGGCTGTGATCTTGGCCTAAGGCCATTACACTTCATGGTTTTACTTGATTGTGATGAAAAATATAGTTGTTAAGCTTAATAAGGGGCTGTTAAGATTCTGAAAATTTATCTCATTCGTTATGTGTTTTCAGAACTCGTGGTCTAAAGCTCTTTTGAAGAAAACGTCCTTCTGGAAAACTTTCATGTTTTAACTTTTTGATGAAACGGAACGGAAGTGCCTCGTTTTGCATGTTTTAGATTCTGTTACAGAATGCTATTTGGCAGATTTGGGTTTTTAGTTTGCTAACTTCTTTTGGTCACAACTTTTGACTCGTGTACTCGTTTTCGATGATTCAAATTGCTATGTTTTCCTTTTTAAGTCCTCTATAACAGTAGGTAAGTGTATCATATAATGATTACACTATTTTGGTCGTGGTTCTCAATATAAGTCACTAGTTTCCTTGATTACTTAACATAAGTTAACATGTAGTGTTCTTAACTTGTTTTAAAGATTTTTATACATCATGAACATAACATAAAGACCATACATAGCATAAATGAAGTATAAGAATCATGAAAATGATGTTGAGAAAGAGAGTGTGTTAGGGTTTCTTACAACTTTTGGCTTTCTAAAGAAAGGAAGTCAAGCATGAAACTAGGACACTAAACCTATGCTTGCAAACCCTTCACCACAACTCTTGCAAACCCTTGATAACCTTGATATAACCTTGTGAAAAGCCTTCTTAGCTCAGCCCTAGTACCTTTGTGTAGCTCCTAATTCAACCATGGAATCACCAAATAAATACTAGTTTCATGTAGAGAATAACTAGGCCTTGAACTTTGTTGTGTAACTTGTTGCTTGAAGATCCAAAATGAATGGTGATTGGTGATTTGTGGTGTTCGGTTATGGAGGAGGGATAGGAAGAGATGAGAGTGTTTTCTTGACTTTTCTACTTGTGGTGAAGATTATGTAAGTAAATATCTATGTATTATAACTTACGAAGACTTATGTGCTAAGTTACTACACTCGTAATCATCTAAACTCATCAAGGCTTATCACAAGCCAACAAGGCTTGTGAATTAGCATAAAATTTCGTTCTATGTCTATTTTGGATGACTAGATATGAGTTTTGATTATATCTTGCTTTTACGGAGTGAGTTTTGGTCCCGTTATTTGCTAACTGTAAGTTGTTAAGTCACAAAACGTACAACTGGGTATCGTAAAAATATGAAAATTGTAGAAATGATTAAACTTATCAATATACTCATTATTATCTCATAAAAATGAGTGATAAGTTTAATGGGTCGTGAAAATGTTGTTAACGCTGGAAACGTGGGTTTAAAACGCGTAAATCGCGTAAAACGCAGATTAGGAAAATGTAAAATTATAAAATTCTTGAGAATGTCATGGAAGGTGAAAAACTTATATTTCCTTTGTTTGTAATATTGTGTGGACATTTCGGGATGCCTAAATGTCGTAAAAACCTAAAACCGGAATTGTTAAATATCTAGTTAAGATATTTAGGAAGAGAATTTCAACTTGACTTCTCTTAGGGAGATATTTTGATAGATAATATCTAGTTGATGACTAGGTATATCATTAGGAATGAAATTTTTTAAATGTATTAGTCAAAAGGTGGTGCCGGTATCGGAAGTGAATAGTAGAAGTGAATAGTAAAAATGAATAGTAACCTGAAAATGCGAATTGTTACATCTTTACCTTTAAAACCATATAATAATAGTAAGGGGTGTTTCTTTCGGATTATATAATAAAAGCCGTGTTCGGCTTAACTGAAGATAATAGAAGAGATGAAGTCTGCCCCTTAGCCTAGTCTATATTCACAGCTGACACAACTCTGTACCGACGTCTCACTACTACTTAATTAATTAATTGACGACTAATAACATAAGCTACAATTTTGTGGCTTATTTTGACATACGGACTTATATAACGTTGTTAATGTTATATAAGCCCGTGTGTCAAAAAAAGTCTTATGTTATATAAGCCCTAAGCGGGCTATATAAGTCGAAACAAACACTCC
Source organism: Artemisia annua (assembly GCA_014162995.1). Classification (NCBI taxonomy): domain Eukaryota; kingdom Viridiplantae; phylum Streptophyta; class Magnoliopsida; order Asterales; family Asteraceae; genus Artemisia; species Artemisia annua. The sequence continues at coordinate 48,903 of LBNU01022321.1, forward strand.
CTAAGTAAGTATTCATTTATCAGTTACGGATTCAATAAAATATCATAATACCAATCAAACTTTCAACTTTTAGTTCAATGGTATTGGTGACCTCAGAAACGCACATATAAGTATTTCTATCTAAGTTAACTAGACCAGATTTCTCAGTTATTTAGTTCTATTGTTCGGTCCCGAGGCCTGCCCGTTTGGATGATTTAACTCGGGGGGTCGGATTTCAAGTGTGGTACCGTTCTAAAATGGGATAGCTTAGCTACACCAAGGTGTACCCAACTTAGCTACACCATTATGTCAATTTGAGGTATAAAACATCAAATTTTATGCCTGACTAACATCATAAATCCATTTCTACTCCATAATATCTCGGAACTAACATCTATCATTGACATATACACTAAGTTAGTTATTGTTGCAAATGGAAGATGTTAGTAGCCATTTTCATGACTAAAACTAGATTAAGAACACATACATAAGGATTTGCATCAATATCAAATAATAGATGTTTGAGGTGATGCCCTGATGGATTAGGAATGTTAACAAGTTTAGGAGATGACATCAAAATTTGGGTTTTATGCATGGAATTAGCATTCTGATGTAGCTAAGTTGGCTAGATATTCATATATATAATTATATATATTGCGTGCATGTTTATAGTTAACTTGACACTTGACCTACTTAAACTGAACGTATTGACCAACTCTATGATTCTATAATGTATGTACAAGAAATATTAAGAAATGAAAAAGTTAAAACGAAATATCAAAAATATTATAGAAACTGGGATATTACGTGATAAAGAAATACAATAAAGACGCCGTATTTAATTACATGCCACAACTTTATTATATTTTGTAGGGTTATTTACACATATAGGTAATATACTTTGAAAAATTTCCTATGTTAGGTAATTGACTCTCAAAAATACTAAGTTAGACAACCAAACTTTGTGCAACCTGCAAAGTTAGATAATATTACCGGCTAAACTTATGGGTCCCACATGTGACGTCATATAAACAGTTATATCTCTCTTTTTCCCCCTTTCTTCTCCTCTTTATTCCTAAACCCTAATTTCTAATGGTCATAACCCACTTAATTAATTCTTTCAAAAATCAAAAGTAATCCCAAATCAATAAATTATTTTCACAATCACATATTTCTGGTCCCATGAATTTGCTTTGACAAATATCACATATTTCGTATCCCACCATCAAATTTGTCGAGACTATATCGAGACAAGTGGATTTTATGGATTCCATTTACACAACCAAACTTTGACAAATATCACATATTTCGTAAATCCATTTGCAAATCCATTTACAAAATTCATAGTTGCAAATCCATTTACACCTCTTTTACTATCTTAGCTTTTTCCTCGTCATCTTCTTCTTTCGATTTTGCAACGTTGTTGTTGTTCATTTTGGTAAAGTCACCATCGACTGTGGATTTCATGGATTCCGATTTTGAGAGAGCAGGAGAAGGTAGCTCCTCTTGTTCACTTTCCAACTTATCCAACTGTTAAATTTTTTAAGGAAACAAATTTGATTTAAGTTATCGCCAACCTTTCTAGCCATCCTCACCATTCTTGATAAATATTCTATGAGGCATTTTATCAAACACCTTGCCTTCAAGTAAAGTCTTTGGTTGGTTAAGAAGTGGAGTGCTGTTTTTGAGTTTAGGATTTTGGTTGGGTTTAAGGATGTGTTCGATGGTGGGGGTGGGTTGAAAATGAAAATGATGGGTTTTGGTGGTGAGAATGGTGTTTTTATGTACTTTTATCACTGGGTCAAACAAAGGTAACCGGCTATAACCGGTTACCAATTGCGACACATGACATAATTACCTAACATTGAACAAAGTATAAAGTTTGGTTGCCTAACTTAGTATTTTCGAGAGTCAATTACCTAACATAAAATTTTTTTCAAAGTACATTACCTATATGTGTAAATAACCATATTTTGTATTATTTTAAAGTCAACTTGCTTCTTATGTTACGTATAAAATTTATATTGCTCGACTAAAACTAAATAAATTTAACATGTACTCAACTTGTATAATTTTATATTATAAAAGAATATAACGTATCAAATATATCGATCAATCACGAGTGCATTTTGAACAAGTCTGGATATAGTGTGCGTCATGAAAAGCTGACCATAGTTTCTTATATGTCAAGCAATATAAAAATAGTAGTAGTACTTTTGACCAAAATACCGAAATTAAATTTTCTTCTATTATAATATAACTAGATGAAAGTCAATAAAGAAAAACAACAATAAAAACCAAACTCTTAATGCATGGTATTCAACTTTCTCCTTATAAAACCAAAACAGCTCTAATGTGAACTAAATACTTAAACTAGTTGCCGTTCAAAAAAAATAAAATAAATACTTAAACTAGTTGCAGGTACGTGGTCTTTGCCCGTTGATGTTGAAAATTCTACCCATAGGACCTGCATTACTAGCTTTTTGGGTCAAGGATTGCCAGGTCTAATTCTCTAATCTCTTTAAATATGTCCTTGGGAGTACAATTGGCATTCATTCGAAATACATTGCTCTAATTTTTTATCATCAGAAGTGTAACAAATGGAAAATGTCACCTTGCTCCATGATTTAATAATACAAAAAAACCTACCGCAGAATATTGATTCGGCTGCTGATACAAAACTAAACTGGCTGCGCTCTCAAGTGATAGGCCAGGATGCTAATATTCACACTCCTTTTGGAAAACGAAAACTCACTTATGCTGATCATACAGCATCGGGACGCTGTCTTTATTATATCGAAGACTACATCGTCAAGAATGTTCTTCCCTTTTATGGTAACATTTATTGCATTTTAGTTTACATTGGTTGATGCTAAGTCGATATGATCAAATGCCACACACAAACGAATTCTAAACATAATATTTATCAAAAGTATTTGACACAGTTCTAAATATTGATCGAATTGTGCCAAGACTAATGTTACATCTAAAACAGTTTTATTGTAGTATAAAAACATCACGGGAAAAGAGTTGGTGTTGCGTTTAATTAATCAAAATGTTCTCTTAGTTAATAAGATCTCATGTTGTGTATTCAGTAGCTTCTATTTGAAATTACAAAATGTACATTAGTGGAAATGAGATTACACATTAATTTTACTATCCACAATTCCATAAATATTTTACATGCTACACCGTTAATATCAATCATTACTTGAAGAGATGGTTGTCGATCTTGATCTTCATCTTTTTCTGCATCTGGTTTGGTGACCGCTTAAACGAAGCCCGGCCTCCTAACATTGAATACATCAATACATGTTAAGATTTTATTAATTTTGTTTACACTATGTTCTCAAGTTGATTAAAAGGGAGGAAAGAAAGTGAAAGTAACAATTAGATATGTAGATATTGAATTGAAACAGAAATTAGTATAAAGATTATTCGTTTAATACTTACATTTGCACACGTGAAATTCAATTCACAACACTTTTTTTTGCGGGAAAAGAACGTTTTTTTTTTTTTTTTTTTTCTTTTTTTTNTCCCAAAGCTTCCTGGAACGGAAGAATAGTTTGGGATTATTTTTTCATTTTAATAACACATATGTATATGTATATTCTATCATTTATCATGCATGATTGCTTCTACAAAAGGAAGGTTCCAAAGAGCTTTACTATTTGTCATCGATGTTCAGGCAACACTCACACAAGTGACAGCTATGTTGGCGATCGGACAATGAAAAATTGTCATGAAGCAGCTGAGTTTGTAAAGAAATGCTTAGGTGGGACACAAGATGATGCCCTCCTTTTCTGTGGATCAGGAACTACAGCCTCTATAAAGCGACTTCAAGAAGTCTTGGGAATTGTCATTCCATCAAATTTAAGAGAGAAAGTGATAAATTCATGTCTAGAAAGTACAGAAAGATGGGTAGTTTTTGTAGGTCCTTATGAGCACCACTCTAACCTCCTATCCTGGAGGCAAAGCCTAGCAGAAGTAATAGAGATTGGTTTGGATGATGACGAATTGATGGACATAGATGATTTAAAATTGCAACTGCAGTTCTATCAGACCACTGGGCGCCCAATGCTTGGTTCTTTCTCTGCGTGTAGTAATGTCACTGGAATTTGTTCTGATACACGTTTTCTTTCTCGCTTGCTTCACCAGTTTGGAGCTTTCGCATGCTTTGATTTCGCAGCTAGGTACATCTTAACTAATTTTTAATTTGGATTCCTTTCTTATTTATAACTTGCCATATACTTGAGACTGATATCTCTGATGTTGATTAAATTGAAGTGGTCCATATGTAGATATTGACATGAGATCAGCTGCTGTTGATGGCTATGATGCAATTACCTTAAGTCCACACAAGTTTCTTGGAGGGCCTGGATCACCAGGGATTCTTCTCATGAATAAGACCTTATATCAGTTGAAATATTCTCCCCCTTCAACATGTGGAGGTGGAACTGTTAATTACGTCAATTTCTTTGATGAAAAGGTATGTGGAAATGTATTATAGTGTAAGTTGAAAAATGAAATTCACATATTTTAAAATGTTTATAACCATTATTCATTGTAAATTCTAGGATACTTTGTATGTTAATGACATTGAAGAAAGGGAACACGCAGGGACGCCGCAAATTATCCAACGAGTGAAAGCAGCTCTCGCCTTTCAGGTTAAAGAATATGTGGGATACAAAATAATTGCAGAGAAAGAGCATACATATATTGGAAGGGCACTACAGAGATTTTTAAAAAATCCAAACTTACGGGTTTTGGGAAATATTAAAGTACAAAGACAAGCTGTTCTATCGTTCCTTGTTTACACAATCAAAGGCTCATCAGATATTGAGCATGCGAATGGAAAAGCAGAAGAGGGAACTCATCGGTTGAGCGAGACAGGTGACAAGAGGGACAAGCCTCTTGATGGGACTTTTGTTGCTACGCTCCTCAATGACCTCTTTGGCATCCAAGCTCGAGGTGGATGTGCATGTGCTGGACCTTACGGTCACCACTTGCTTGGTATCCATAAACCTCTTTCCATTGAAATAAGATCTGCAATCGAGATGGTAACTCTTGTTTCATCAGTTAATGCATTTTTCTAGACTATAGTTACAATTACCTCAAGGGGAGTTAAATGCACCCACGAATGATATAAATACAACTGTTGTTTTGGCTTTACTCACGTCAGTGGAATATTTCTATGCGAGTCTTAGCAAAAAAGGATTAAGTTATTTTGGAAAATATATTCAACCGACTCCAAATCTTTTACCTATTAACAGAGCTTCCAGGCCCTATAAACCTTCTTCCTTAGCATACTAAGAAAGAATTATTTTCGTAAATGAAGAAGATAAGTGAGAGCTTACTGACTGCATCTTCTAAGACCTTCTTATATATTTCTGAAAACATTGTAATTATTAACATCTAAACCTTACCCATAATTTTCTGTGTAATCTGTTTAGACTAATTGTTTTGGCCTAATACACTTTCTTGAGTCCCATCTATGTCTATATAATATAACAAAGATTTAATTGTGGATTTCTTGCAATGATTGGGATAAAAAAAAATGAAGAATGTAATGTGTAGGAAAATAGTTATGACTTATGAGAATTATATGGTACAAGTAATGACATCCACAACGTACACCAACAGGAGATTGGTTATAATTAACTTTATCCATGTATATTACTTACATGAATAATTCTGAATGTGCTTTTTTACATTATAATTGGTTCTCTTCTTTGCTAAATAGGGTTATATTGGAGTGAAGGCGGGGTGGACTCGAGTAAGCTTCCCATACTACATGTCAAATGAAGAATTTGAATTTATTCTCTCAGCAATTGAATTCATAGCTATATATGGACAAAGATTTCTTCCGTTTTACCACTTCAATTGGAATACTGGGAGTTGGAAGTTCAAGAATGATGCTTTTAAAGAAGCTTTGCTAGAGGAAAGTAATTGCAAGATTTGTACCTTATTTATAAACACTACATCAAAAGTATTACACGATAAAGATAAGAATTTACAAACACCAACGGTTATTGCATGTAAAACGACAGGCGACACTCATTTGTCTGAGTATGCATATTATTTGGAGGTTGCAAAGCACATAGGGGATATTCTACCCAAGTTCCCTCCTAGATGTAGTGTTCCAACCAGCATAAACCCGGACAAGATGTGGTTTCGAGTATAGCTTCAAAGGGGTGAGCAGCAAGTAGCATGTGAAGAAAAAAATGCAAATATTGATCGAGTTACTAATATTCTGACATTTGTATAACGTTATATCTGTTGGCCCAAACGTGGATCTTTATGGTCTAACAATCAAGTCACAATATACCAGAATTGAATTGAAATAAACACTAAATAACTTTTATATAACTTGTAATAATAAACTGTCATCTTGTATTTGTTTTACAGAATCCTATCTATTTATAATGAATGAAATGGTGCGTCTAAAAGATGTGTTGGTTCTGTGTTGAAATGGTTCGACCAACAGACATGTCGCTTCATTTTGTAACTGCTATTTGGCAGTTATTTTGAGAGTTGACTTTTTTAAAGAGGTTGACTTTGACTTCGGGTTTGACCCTTTAAATGGGTAGAATTAGTAGATTGGGATTAACCCAATATTCTCCCCCTTAATCACAATCTCTTTGTCGTAAATCTTTAACTCCAATAAGTTGTCTCATTGTTAGAAACTAGATCTTCGGTAGTGCTTGAAACTGCCAATAGGAGGGTTGGTTCTAAATCTTCTTCGATGAGGTTCGTCTCTTCTTGTCTTTGATATCTTCGATCTTTTTTATGACAATGTGAGGCATAATGTCCATATTCATTGCAATTATAACATTTTACTTTGCTGAAATCTCTAGGCTTTTTTGTTGCTTCATTGTGATGTCTTCGACCATTATCGTTGTGTTTTGAAAACAATAGTTTATCTTGATCTTCTAATGCTCTTCCCTTATTAACTTTTACTCTTTCTTCGTAGGTTTTCATTCTACCAATAGCTTCGTCTAGAGTCATTGTATCTAGATCGGAGTATTGCTCTATGGATGCGACAATTTGAATGAATCTTTCAGGTACAGAATTTAGCAATTTTCGTACGAGAGTTGGTTCATCAAGTGTTGATCCAAGACTTGTCATCTTTGAAGTACTATTTGTCATCTTTGTTGTGAATGAATCGATGGTGTCATTTTTCTCCATTTGTAATATCTCAAATTCTGATTTGAGTGTTTGTAGTTTTGCCTTTTGCACTCGATCCACTCCAACATTTCTAATCTTTAATGTATCCCAAACTTCTTTTGCGCGTTTGCTATTTGCCACTTGCAATGTCATATCTTCAGATAGTCCTTGAAATAGATACGCAATTGCAGTCTTGTCTTGCTTTTCATCGATTTTAGTTGCAACGGTAGGCTCAATCATTTCCCATAGTCCATTTGCGTGTAAAATGATCTTCATTCTTATTGACCATATCGTATAATTTGTTGCCTTCAACAAGGGGCATTGGAAATAGGGTGTCGATCCCATCCCCTTGGTTGTACCGTTGTTCGAACTATTACTAGATTCGTCTTCTTTTTCCATAATTAATTTTGAAAAAGTCTTGAGTCTAATATAATACTCTTATATAACTTTTGAAACTTTGTTAATAACTTTATATTTTTTTTAAAAAAACCTTAACAATGTAAATCTTAAAAACACTTTAAACTTTTATAAACTTTAAAACTAAAAAAGACTTAAAACTTAAATCTTTAAAACTTATAAACCTTAAACTTTATATATTTCTTATCGTAAATCCAATAAAAAATATTAAAACTTGTTTCTTATCATAAACCTAACAAGAAAAAACTTAAAACTTTCAAACTCTTAAAACTTAAAATACTTTAAAACTTAAATAAAAAACAAATCTATACAATATATATTACTAATACTAATATATACTAAAAAAAATAAAAGTGGAAGGGTGGTTTTGTAATTTTGGAAACCTGAGGGGTTATAATACCCGTAGCCTTATTTCTTTGGTGTGCCCTAATACTTTACGCCTTTTTTTTTTTTTTTTTTTTTTTTTTTTTTTTTTTTTTTTCTTTTTTTTTTTTTGCTTATCCTTTTCCTTCCTGAGATAAAACACGTCTCTCTCCCTTTGAGACTTAAAAAGACCCTTCTTCTGATTCTTAATGGTCGACCGCCGATTAGTTGGCTTTGGTTAACCTTAATCTCTTCACGGTTTGGGTTCTTTGTGTTGAACACCGGTTGATCCTCTTGGGATTCTTCTGCCGTGTATGATTTGAATCAAGTGGTGATTCGAATAAAAAACAAGGGTGATTGGTTTTTGATTCTTTAGAAAACAGGTGTGTTTGTTCCTTGTTATGAATCAATAGTTTGCCCCCTTTTGATAACTTTTGTGTTAATTCGAATGGTATATGGTTCTTTTGTTTCTGAATCGATTTGGTACTAAGTAATATTAAACCGAGTGCCTTCTTGATCCCTTGGGTCTTGTTTCGATTTTCTGGTAAAAAAATGATCGGATTTTTTTGCAATAAAACATAGGTGCCTCTTTCTAGATGCCGGTAAATAATTATTTGGTGACTAGAAAGATTGGAATCTCTCAGAACACAATAAAATGAAAGAAAACTTTGATTACTGTTGTTCGAATAGAGTTTTGCAGAAAAAGTTTTACCGAGACTCAGGGGTTTTGTTCTTTTTCGATTCAAAGCAAAAATGGAACCTTGGTATATGATGATGTTGGTTAGTTTAATCCAAACCGCTCTGATACCAATTGTTGGCCCAAACGTGGATCTTTATGGTCTAACAATCAAGTCACAATATACCAGAATTGAATTGAAATAAATACTAAATAACTTTTATATTACTTGTAATAATAAACTGTCATCTTGTATTTGTTTTATAGAATCCTATCTATTTATAATGAATGAAACGGTGCGTCTAAAAGATGTGTTGGTTCTGTGTTGAAATGGTTCGACCAATAGACATGTCGCTTCATTTTGTAACTGCTATTTGGCAGTTATTTTGAGAGTTGACTTTTTTAAAGAGGTTGACTTTGACTTCGGGTTTGACCCTTTAAATGGGTAGAATTAGTAGATTGGGATTAACCCAATAATATCTGTTGTAATTTGACTAACAACATGCATTTCACTTCCAGTACACATGAAGTGAAAAATTAAAAAGAATGTTCTCAGAACTTCACAAAAATGAGAAACTGTGATATTAAGTGTCTACATTTGGCAAGAAAAAAAAGTTGGTATACCATATAGATTTGGAAAAAAATCAAATACCAAAACCAACACAAGTCCTAGTGAATTTCAACTTTCGAAGCAAATATATCCATTTACCAAAAGCTACACAGCGAACAAATGGTATTTCCCGCCAGTTACATTTGCTCGCCCAACAAATTAAAAGAAGACAAAACGTATCGCGTGCTAAACACCAAAAAGCTAGCGAGCAAGCTATCATTTGCTCGCCCCTTTTGCTCGCCCAATTTCAAAAAAAGACAACAAAGACAAAAAAAAAAAAAAAAGTAAAAAATAAAAAAGGTTAGAGTAAACCCCTTGCTATCATTTGCTTGCCCAGATTATGTTGGTGATTTTAGTGTCATATTGTCATCACTTATATTTTATGTAATTGTGATTTACTTGAGATCAAGGGTTCAATCAGGTTTAGTTTACAGTCGAGTTAGGAGGTGCGGAGTGCACACTCGTTCTAGCTAGCTTGATGCCGCCACGAACAAAGAGCGGGGGTCAAGGGGCAGTGCCCCTTGCGGGGTCAAGGGGCAGAGCCCCTTGCTGGGGTCCCGCTCGCAGGCGGGGGTCAAGGGGGACGCCCCTCGTTGGGGTCTGGGGGCAACGACCCCAAACGGTATATATGGTGTTCCAAACGGGTTTTCCACCAAAAGTCATACATTTTCCCAACAGTTATGACCCTTCCCGTCAACTGCTTTTAACCAAAAATAACTAACTTTCGGTTGGGTTATATTGACCATAATTGATCTCTTCCAGAACATAACAACACATAATAACTTTCTGTGTATTGCTTTGATTTCTCGTGCCTTAGAATCAAAGTGTTGTTCTCTGTCTTATTCAATTGAGGATTTCGTGATACCTGAGGCATATAGGGTCGAAATACTTCAATCTGATAGTGATCTTTACACGATTCACAGAACATATCAGGATTATTACCACCCACACACATCGACTTTCTAACAGATTATATACCCAGCACTTCAATTTAACTTTTCATGTTGTGTCATTGTATCACAACAACTTTTCATGAGTTCTTAAATGTACTTTTGGCTATAGAAATATTAAAATTTTGTATCAGGATTTTGGTTACCTATATATAAATATGTTAGGCCAATAAACAAATATGCCAGACTTGTAAACTTAGCAAGGTAATATGCACATTAATTTACCATATCTACCACATATACTACCCCAAAAAGTCAGATATCTATCACATTTAATCGTGTATGCATGCTAGCAAACCCAACTTACTCACCCAAATTTTCTTATTTACAGTAGCAAGAATCAAGAACCCCTCCATTGTTGTATTCTTGGTCCACCGTTATTGTGTTCTATACGAGTTACTTGAAAGAAAACCAAAACATTTGCTCTCTATGTTCTAACCACTTTTTTTATCGGGTTTCCATCAATTTGGGTTACTTTTGATAATTCAATTTCCTCGTATTACTCGTTATAGTTAAATATGGATAACAATCCTCTTTAATATTATCCGGCATGTTTTTTTATACAATCGTGTAATATCTTTCAGTAATATTATTATATATGTTTGTTAAAGTTATATTTTTTGTTGTATTTTTTAGTAAATTTTATTATTATATTTTTAGTGTAGATTTACGATGCCAAAGTGACAATCAAAAATGCCATGCCTTTCATAAAAGAATTTCGTTATCAATTGTCGGGAATTGAAAATAGTGTTAATAACCCGCGTTACATATTATTTAGGAATAATTATATTGTTTTGGAGAATGGTTGAATGTGCCTTACGTTGATCACGAGCTATGTTGAATTCATGGAATGCTACTTAGGCAAGAGTATCTTGACCCCCAAACACACACAGATGCCCAACAGTTCAGAAACAATCTTGATGGCAAGTTTTGTATTTTTTGTCGCAAAGAGTTTTGTGTATGTATTGGTTTAAAGTTCAATAATATTGATATTAATGAAAATAGAAAAACTAGATTTTCGCCCTATGTTAAAACCTTTGGATTTGAATTATGGTACAAACGGTGTGCATTTGCATAACGTTATCTCTATTTCCAAGGGTGAGAAACGGTACACTATTACCGACGAAGACGCTTTGCGCGTGTGTTTGATACTTTTTGTCGAGTTTATATTAATGGGTCGCGAAGGAAAGTACTTGGTTAGTAATACAGTGTTAGCGTTGGCTGTCGACAACTCGACACTGAAATTTTGTATGCTTTTCGTTGGGGTTCGTGGTGTTGGCCTGTTGTTTATGACAATCTTAGGAATGCCGCTTTTAAACCCTTACTTACCACAGCTGATGACAAAAACCATAGTAAGTTGGCAAAAAAGGTTGTTAGTAAAGTCAAAGGGAAGCCGGATACTGTGTGTATTTTTTCTAGCTATTTTTATAGTTAACTAATATAAATGTATATGTTTTTGTAGACGTAGATACAGGAGAACCTACCCGGGACTAGTGAGTGGTGGACTAAGGTCCATAATACTATCCCCAGAGGTATTGGTTGGTCGATTAAAAAGCCTTTCAGAAGATCACATTATATGTCTTTATTTGGAGAATTCGACCTTGACGTTAGTTGTATATAATTATTATTGTCTTCATCACATGTCTTTATTTTTTTATTATGTATGTTAATTAAATATTATTCGACTATACGTTAATTTTTTATTATAGTTACAACAAGTTGAGCTTCCATTTGGTCCAGCAAAACGAGAGTAACAATGTCAATAGTGTATACAAAGCAGAATGTATTTTGATGATCCGTGATCTTTTGCTATTCAAAGAACTATAAATAATAATAGGTGTGCAATCAAACCTCCACGACCAAAGGCACAGAAATCTGTTGGATTTAATACCAACAGATTGGATGCCATAGAACATGAGGTGTGGGACATTAAGGAAACGAAGTCACAGAAATCTGTTGGATTTAATACCAACAGATTGGATGCCATAGAACATGAGGTGTGGGACATTAACGTTTGTCAATTTTTGTATTTTCCTTGTAACCATATAATTTTCTGTTTATTATTCAGATATTCCTTGATATCCCCTGGATTCTTTCAGAATTTTCAAGAAATGAAACAACGTGTAGCTCACTTTAACCAAGAATTGTCACTTCTTCGGAAAGATATACCAAAACATAATGATACGTGTGATGACGTTCTCAAGGATAACATTCAGCAGAATGCACCTTTTAATGTGTCCCAAGGTTACGCGGATCAGTTTAGTTATTTTTCTAGATTTTTTACTTTTAAGCTAATACATGTTTTTACTTTTTTTTTTCTCAAGGATAAACATATCATATTTTCTTTAAGCTAATACATGTTTTTACTTTTTTTTTCACAACCTATGAATATTCAAAATTCCTCAGTTATGGACACTCCAGTTGACAAATCGATATATTGCTCCCCCGCGATGCAGAACTCTGTTTTTGGTCAACCACTTGCTCAATCACGGTAGCGGTTTGTATTATTTTTCGTCTTTTATATGATCTCATACTTACTTTTCACCTAAGAAGTTCACCTAAAAAGTTCTAAAACCAACCCGACTCCAAGCAACTTGAGTAACAAAGGGGTTTATTCGGTTCACACGAATTATTAACAAATAATTGAAAATTTTGTTTTATATAACATCAATTAATTAATCAAGTAGTATGACTAGAGAGTTGAACAACTTTTTGTGATCATACCTTTCAATTTAATGTTGAAATGACATTACAATGTAACCATCAATAGCATATAAAGTCAAAGTTAACCTTTTAGCAATTGTAGCATGAAGCTTAAATTTTCTGTAACCAATAATAGAGTTGAACACTTCGAGCAAATAGAATAACTTCATATACTTTTTTTAGCAAATGTTTTAAGTGCCATATTCGTCACCATTTGTTTTTTAGGTAGGGAACAAACTTTTTTGCTTATAGAGGTATTTTTCTTTCAAATTCGTCCTTCTTAAGGTACTTTGTGACATTTTTGCCCTTAAAAAAAATCCTATTAGCTGAGAGGCAAACATGTCACAAAATATCGAAAAATACCTCAAAACGGCCGAATTTGAAAGAAAAGTACCCGTATAAGCAAACAAATATGTTTGCTACCCAAAAAAACAAATGGTGGCAAGTTTGGTACCTTTTTAAAATATTTGCCCATTTTTTTCTCATATGGTCTAATTATTTTATTTATATTAGCAAATGGAACAGGATGTCAGAAAAGAAAGGCAACGTAAACCCGGGCCACTCTGTCGATCTCCATACACCCAACAACTTGCTACGACTGTGCAACCTAGAGCTAAAAATATTACTCAAAAAATGTCTTTAAGGATCTAGTGAGAAGAAAACTTAAGATGAGAAGAATGAGAAATAACTGTAACTATATATTTGAGATGCATTAACTTGAATTAGATGTATCTCTATTCATTTAGATGCGCCACAATTAGTTTTGAAAGTGATTTTGAAGTGAAAATGATGCAAAGTAGTACTAGCAATAAATATGACCCGCAGAGGACGGAAAATACATAGGATTCGTCTAACTTGATGAAATGCATCTAATATATGTACATGCATCTAATTTTTAGCTAGAAAATATATTATGATGTATTCAAAAGATAAGAGATGCATCTAATTCAAATAGATGCATCTCTAATATGTAGTATAATACCCCGTAAATTTCTCTGTCATTTGTAAACAATTAACGAAGAGTAATCTATCGTCACGGTTTACTTAACCGTTTTTAATGGTCAAATTTTTGCTTTTATTCAACTATGTTAATCTAATGTCATAACACGTTCTCACATTCCCTGTGACAAACTCATATACGTGCCACGTTATTTCAATCCATGAGCGAACCATGACCGGATCACATTCAAAACCCAAACTAGGCCATTTCACTATTTAAGCCCAAAACCACATTCGGCCCAATCACATTTAAAACTATATATGAAATCCCAATCACATTTAAAACTATATATGAAATCGACTCTAGTGCACTTACTTTGGCTCGATAATTTTGAAATTTTCTTAACAACCCTATATAAAAGTTGATATAGATCGAATCACCATCCAATACAGAATCGGGATTTACAAATATCTAAACCTTATACAAACGTTCTAAAATAATAAAAACCACAAAGCTTAGCACGTTTATCATTTCATCAAACTTCTGAAACTTGTTTGTATAAATGTCTAAACTCTATTTTAGTTGTGTGAGTTACCAATCGACCCTAAAAGCCGCAACCAAACACCTTCAATCTTTTTGGTCATGTTAAATGTTGTGTGGACTTATTGAATTCCTAAACTAGCAAACACCCCCCCGACTATTTTTCTTTCTCTTCTTTGTGTCACGTACATCAAACGGACCCTTATAGCCTGTATTCAAACGCACCCTTGTTCCTTTGTTTCTACTTACCTAACGAGCCCTCTTTGTGTTCTTTCCACAAACAACAAACGTACCCCATCACCTTGCAAACTAAACACGTTTGAAAAAAAAAACTAAGAAGATGAATAAACAACAAATATAATAACCCCACATGTGTGCTCATGAGTGCATTCTAAGGGCATGTAAATCGACAAGCAAGAAATGATAAGAAACCATGATGACTCTTACACACTCTGTTGATGCAAATAATGTCTAAAAACGTTATTCTCATCTTTCGATATCTATATGTTTTGATGATAACAAAATGTGAAAACATTTTACGTCAAAATTAACGTAAACAAGTTTTTAATCGAAATATCCAATTTCTACGTTAATCACTCTAGGTATGAACAAACAAATTTACAACTTGACAAATGATCAAAGAAGTGAATTTATGTTTTGAACTTCACAATTTTAGTTTGACAAAACCTTCCTTTCAAAAATACATTTTACAAATTATTTTTGAAATATAATGAAATGTTTTATTTGGGAAAATCAATTTAAAAATCCCAACAGCTATATTTTCACCTAAATCAGCTCCAAACTCCCCCAAATAAACTTTCACCACTAAAAACAAAAATGGGAGCGTTTTTGTCTGGCACGGTACCACTAAATTTAGTAGTACCGTGTGACAATTAGTGGTGTCGTCCCCTTATAACGGCCAAATTTTCATTTCCTATAAATACCACCTCATTCCACAGATTTTGGCCATCCTTTTACACACTTAATTTTCTGTGATCAAATCCTCTATCACCAAAACTCTCCTTTGATCATTAGTTAGTTTTCTTTTGTTTAAAGAGTGACCCTTTCATCCAACCAAATATCACCTACATACCTCTACTTGTAAGTATCAAGAAGATACAAAGTGTTGGTGTCATTGTGTAGTGCACTTTCATTACAAATTGTTTACTTGATTGTATCTTGACATACATCAAGCGTATTAGTGTTTCATAGTTAGTGTGTTGATCATTGTGATCTTGTTGAGATCTTGGGTATCTCTTAAGTCTTGTGTGATATTGTGTTGATAAAGTGGATCAAGAGTAGATTGTGAGGATCGTGTGAATCGTGTAAGGATCGTGTAGATTGTGTAAGGATCGTGTTGATCGTGTGAGAAGTAAGGATCGTGTGGATCGTGGTAGATTGGTACTAGCTAAGATTAGTACTCGACATTTAGCTTAGTGTCGTAAAATAACGTAAGCGACGTTGTACGGTTTTCTCCTCCTGAAGGGAGCTTTGTTGATATAGTGCTTAGAACTCTCGAGTTGGATACTCGAGGAGTGGAGTAGGGTAAAGAAGAGCTTCGTGACCGAACCACTATAAATCTCATTGTCTTGGTTTGATCCTTCCATCCCTTATCTTTACTTACTTATTGCTTGCTTGTGTTAGTATAGAGTTGTGTTCATATTGGTGTTGATTGATTTTATTGATAATCGAATCTAAATTTAAACCAACTAAATTTTTATAACTAAAGCAAACAAGTCGGTAAACTATTCAACCCCCCTTCTAGTTTCCCGCAATTGGTATCAGAAGCCACGTCAGGTAAGATTTTAAAATAAATTGTATTTTAAAACTTAAATCGATCAATGGATTTCGACAAATATCAAGAAGGGCAATCTATGCAAAGACCACCACTTTTTGAAACCGATTGTTTTATTTATTGGAAAACAAGATTCGAAATGTATGTGAAATCAAAAGACATTGATCTTTGGCATGTTATTACCGATGGTGACTTTAAACCTATTGAAAAAGATCCAACTACTAAAAAGGATCATATTGTTCCGTATGATCAACAAAGTGATAATCTTAAAAGAAAATTAGCCAAAAATGATGAGGCTAAAATGGTAATTTACAATGCTTTACCGAAAAAGGAGTTTGAAAGAATTTTTATGTTTAATACGGCAAAAGAAATTTGGAAAACTTTATTAGTCACTCATCAAGGTAATAATCAAGTCAAAGAGAACAAGATTGATCTTCTTGTTCAACAATATGAACAATTTTCCATTCCGGAAGATGAAACCATAGATAGTGCATTTGCTAGATTTAATACTATTATTACTAGTCTTAAAGCTCTTGATGAAGGTTACTCTAGCAAGAACTATGTTAGGAAGTTTCTTAGGGCTCTACATCCCAAATGGAGAGCAAAGGTTACCGCCATTGAAGAATCAAAGAACTTGGCAACATTATCACTTGATGAACTTATAGGAAATTTGAAGGTTCATGAAATGATAATCAAGACTGATTCCGACATTGTCAAAGGCAAAAGTGAGAAAATTAGATCTCTAGCATTAAAAGCTAAGAAAGAATCTAGTGATGAGGATAGTTCATATGGCGATAATGAAGATGAAGAGTATGCACTAGCGGTTAGAAATTTTAAGAAGTTCTTTAGAAGAAGAGGTAGATTTACTAGGCAACCTCGTGACGAAAAGAAGTCATTCTCTAAGAACCAAGATGATAAGAAAGGAAAGAGTGATAGGAAATGTTTTAGATGCGGTGATCCTAATCATCTTATTGGAGAATGCCCTAAACCACCAAGATCAAACAACCAAAGAGCCTTTGTAGGAGGTTCTTGGAGTGATAGTGGTGAAGAAGAAGAGGAGAAGCCCAATGACGAAACATGTCTTATGGCTCAAGCTTCAAACGAGGAATATTCCGACTCTTCTTATTATAGTGATGATAATTCGTCAATAGATGATAATATGCTATATGATGAATGTAACAAATTATGTGAAGTAAGCACTAAAATCATAACTAGAAACAAAACATTAAAAGCAACCTTGCATGAACTTGAAATACAAGTCTTAGAACTAAAAGACAAACTAAAAAGACTTGAGAAGAACAAACAAGTAGATGTTGGATGTAAGTCATGTATAGATCTTCAAATAGAAAATGATAAACTCAAGGAAAATGCCATTAAGATTGTTAAGTTTGAAAAAGGGACTAAGGTACTTAATGAAATAATTGAAAATGTTAGGGTTAGTGGAAATGCCGGAACAGGTTTAGGATTTGACCCAAATAAGGCATCTACTAGTGAAATTAAGCAAGTTAAATTTGTAAAATCTGGTGAAGCTGATCTAGCTGATGACGGCACCTCAAGTGTTGGTAAAGGCACCACTGAACATAGTGGTACCATGGTACCGTCACCTGTTAAAGCTAGAACAGGGTCAATCTTAAAAAATAACTTAAGTCCTAAGCCAAGTCACATAGTAGTCAATAATGTTGAAATACCTGTAGCTACTAAAAAGGAAATAAAAAGATTTTATAAACCTGTGTCAACCTCCGTGGATGGATCTATTAAACATGATACTAGATCAAAGACTCCTCCACCAAGACATACAAATGTTCCCAAATCTCGGCCTAGAACTCCTCTACCGAGAGGTAACTTTATGAGACAAAGTTATGCAAGTAACTATCCCGTAACTTGGAACAACCGTCAACAACAAAGTTATCTACCATGGGAAATTCGTCCTCCATTTCAACATCCAAACCAAATGCATGAAATGCATGAGATATTCAACACTAACAACTTTGGACCCATGAGATATTGGGGACCAAATGTTTGAGTCTTATCTTACTAGATAGTTATGCTTGAGAATCAACTTGAAATCCGACAAAGGATCTATTCAATGGATGCACAAATGGTGACGGATAATTCAAGCTTAATCTCATATCACTAAGCATAATAACAAGGACAACATCATAGGCCAAGGTAAGTTTTCTCAAAACCCCCTCTCTAAGTGATTAGTTGTGCATGTAGTTTTCTTGAGATCTTACTTTGCTTGTATTATTATAAAGGATATGAAAACTGCACGTTTAAATGGTTTCAATCAACAGGGAGACATATGTAGTACAATCTCCAGGATTTGTTGATTTACAAAACCATATCATGTTTTAAACATGAGTATACCATGAGAATGGTTGATAACGTACTTTTCATGAAGAAATAAAATTCACATTACCTCATTGTTCAAAATATATGTGGACAACACTATATTAGACTCATCTTGTCCTGAAATATACAATGATCGACTTAAGATCATGCGTGACAAGATTGAGAAGAACATGATGGGTGAATTAAAACTATTTCTTTAATCCTCATATAATAGTAGTTGCTAATTGTATTTTCTTGTATGTAAGTATGTAGGATACTCATAAACATAACATGGTTGGTTCTTGAGATTTATGGTTCGAATAGTATTAGAAAGCTAGAGAGAAGTTAGAGAGAAGTGGGAGCCTTTTCTAGAGAGAGAAATTGAAAGAAATATGTGTGTATTAGCTTAAAGGTCCAACCCTCACCCTAGCATAGTGAGGGGTATATATAGTTACAAGAAATAAAGTGCCTCTACTAGGCTGTGGATCGAGCTGACAGTGGGTAAAGACCCGACTCGACTCCACAAATATTAACTAATACTAAACTACGTACTAACTAATATAATAAATACTACGAGCTACAACATGCTAAACAATACTCTGGGTGACCGAATCTTCTTATATAAAAAACGTATTCCTAAAAGTCTCCCCCTAAGAGAGGTCACCCTGGAAATTAAAACATTAAACACTGAAGTTCAGCAACTAAATCTTTATGGATATCTTTGTAGCTCGTATCCTTTGATTCTTCATTGTCATGAACTTTGTGCTTTCAGCAGTTGACTCTAAATGACTTGTTTAATGTGTTGGATGATCTTTGGCTTTACTTCGAGTTCTTCATCCAAATGAGTATCTTTAAGTCATCTTTGAGTAGCAACGTCTCTATGTGATTTGAATGACTTTGTATTGGCATGCTCACAATTTTCAGGATCATGATCTTCTTCATCAGTGTCGTGGAAGCAAAGTTGAAGCCCATTCAATGATTATGATTTCTTTGAATTAGATGTGGAGGTGTGAACATGAGGTGATGGATCAACATCTTTTCAGCAATCAACAAAAATCGCCAGCTTCTTTATCTCATGTGGTTGTACGCCTTTCCGACATGCTCATACATCTTTGTTGAGTGCATCTCCATGGTTGAATAGTTCTGAATACTCCTTTTAGATGTTGGTATGAGCATGTGGAACTAGAGTGAGGGTGGTGAAAATTATAAGGTTGGTATGTTGAGCTGCATGAAAATTGGTTAGTAATTAACATACCAGCACTTACAGGTTCGGACTTCGAGATCGTCAACAGCATAGTGTGAAGACTTTCTCTAATCCTTACCAANTTTATGTAAGTATGTAGGATACTCATAAACATAACATGGTTGGTTCTTGAGATTTATGGTTCGAATAGTATTAGAAAGCTAGAGAGAAGTTAGAGAGAAGTGGGAGCCTTTTCTAGAGAGAGAAATTGAAAGAAATATGTATGTCTTAGCTTAAAGGTCCAACCCTCACCCTAGCATGGTGAGGGGTATATATAGTTACAAGAAATAAAGTGCCTCTACTAGGCTGCGGATCGAGCTGACAGTGGGTAAAGACCCGACTCGACTCCAAAAATATTAACTAATACTAAACTACGTACTAACTAATATAATAAATACTACGAGCTACAACATGCTAAACAATACTCGGGGTGACCGAAGCTTTTTATATAAAAAACGTATTCCTAACAGTCTCCCCCTAAGAGAGGTCACCCCGGAAATTAAAACATTCAACACTGAAGTTCAGCAACTAAATCTTTGTCGATATCTTTGTAGCTCGTATCCTTTGATTCTTCATTGTCATGAACTTTGTGCTTTCAGCAGTTGACTCTAGATGACTTGTTTAATGTGTTGGATGATCTTTGGCTTTACTTCGAGTTCTTCATCCAAATGAGTATCTTTAACTCGTCTTTGAGTAGCAACGTCTCTATGTGATTTGAATGACTTTGTATTGGCATGCTCATACTTTTCAGGATCATGATCTTCTTCATCAGAGTCGTGGAAGCAAAGTTGAAGCCCATTCAATGATCATGATTTCTTTGAATTAGATGTGGAAGTGTGAACATGAGGTGATGGATCAACATCTTTTCAGCAATCAGCAAAAATCGCCAGCTTCTTTATCTCATGTGGTTGTACGCCTTTCCGACATGCTCATACATCTTTGTTGAGTGCATCTCCATGGTTGAATAGTTCTGAATACTCCTTTTAGATGTTGGTATAAGCATGTGGAACTAGAGTGAGGGTGGTGAAAATGATAAGGTTGGTATGTTGAGCTGCATGAAAATTGGTTAGTAATAAACATACCAGCACTTACAGGTTCGGACTTCGAGATCGTCAACAGTATTGTGTGAAGACTTTCTCTAATCCTTACCAAGGCCGTTCCTAATCGGATACCCCCGAAAGGGCTTTCACTGACATACCGAAGTACATCAACGATTAGGTGAGTCGCTGGAGATCACCCCACGACTGTAGACCTTTTGGAACACCACCGCGAACACTAAGCGTAACCCACAAGGAGTTACCGAAGTGACCTGCTTTCAGGGCTGTTAGATGTTGACCCTGGCAGGAGTTTCCACTTCAATCACTGGGAAATACATATGTATATTCCCTCATAAGTGTTCTTGGCAGATTGCTAAGATCTGCGAAGGACTCAAAATATTACATCTGGTGTCCTTATTTTTGAACAACCAGTGTATAAGTATCAAGTGTACCTAAGAGATCTTTTGATGCATCTCGTGGCTCTAGACTCGATAAGTGCAATGTGGTTATCCTATGCGGAGACTAGGGAGAGGTCTCCTGCTTCAATATCAACCATCTCTAAGAGACGAGTTGATAGATTACACCGGTTCCCCGTAAGAATGAAACAAGCTCTTTTAAGAGAACTTGAGTGGTTGGAAGGTTTAGTGCAGTGCGTCACTGGGTCCATGACATCTTGTCTTCAATACCGGTGTTACCTTAGTAACAACCAATAGCAGATGAGTTGAACCCGGTTTCTGCCCTAAGGTTGAATAATTGGAGGGCTATTTCTTTTCACCCTTTCTCATTTCGTTTCTTTTTAATTCTTCAACCCTTTCGGTGCTTACCGAGACTTCATCACTAGAACCTTGTTGGGTTTGTTCCAGTCCTAGCATTATCTCAGTCGGCACTCTTCCCTTTCTCACTTTTCTCCTTTTTTTCAATCAAACCTAAGGACTTCTAATCTATTTAGTGGATTGTCCCTAGGAAGATCCCTCCGGTTCTGGTGGATCATGAGAACATATACCTAACCTTACCATCCTTATTACACCATGCATTAAAGTAAAGTGGTTGGTCTTTTGGTATCTTTCCACAATCGCCATATAACCGGATCATTGAAAATTCTCTCAAAGTGTTTATGATAAAGAAACTCATTTTTGCTAACACCTTGAGAGTTTTGTGATTTTCAAATTCTCCCCCTTAATATGTGCTCATAGGTTTTAGATAGAAATTTGCACATGTCGGGGTGAGTTGCACTTTTTAATTGATCCACTCTTAATAGACATATACCCTAGGGACACGTTTACGTTGCTTAGTTAAAGGGATCCATTATCAGCTTTTAGGTGATAACTAGCCCTAATAACTAACTTGAAGTTATTAACATTCCTTAGAAAAAGGAGTTAGACCCGTCAAAGTATACATCTAAGAAGAGTTTCTCGAAACGGTACTTTCTACTTGGAAAACTCCTTTCGAATACAAACAGTTGTGTTTCGTCAATTCATGAGTCAAATCTGAGTCACTCTCACATAAGATGCCAAAATTTTTAATCACCACAAGCCATTTTGCTCCCCCTCAATATGTGCACTGTTACATCAAAAAAGTTTAGCACATTTTGGGGAGCATATATATATATTTACTTTTAAGTCCAAAACATTACATTTTATCAGATTTCATATTTAAATCACATTCTCTCCCCCGATCAAAAAATTTCAAATCATTTGAGATTTTGTGATCCCAATTGATTTAAATGAGTTTAAAAATATGGGAGAAAATATGGTCAGATTTGAACATGTACTGATTTTGAGACACTTATTCACTGCTGCTGGTGCACAAAGTTTAGAAAGGTGCAGAAATTTCGAGCAAATACGCTCCCCCTCAATTAATGACCCGTTTTCTATTTAAAGAGCTGTAGTCATTAAGTTGAGCGGCAAAGTATTTGTGAAAATATAAGTCCAATAGCCACCTTGTAAATCACAAAACTCTCTAAAAGAATCATAGATGAGAGAGATTTTGGGATGAAAGAAGACTTCTCTTCTCTTTCAAGAAATGATGCACTGAAACGTACATCATTTCGATGAAACATGGATATAAAGTAATCCATGCCCGGGTGAACTTTACCCAGTACGAGGAACAACCGTCTTTTTGGCGACGTGTTTTCCCCATTTAGAAGAACGGGTTGCTATCTGAAGTAATAGCAAGCGATTAAGACATGTTTAATTATTCATTTTGAGCTTCTGCTCAAGCTTCATTTAAAGCTCCGTGCCATTGTTGAATGACATTTCTAGAGCCTTAAATGTTATCGATAAACAGAAGACATGCCTAGAACAACTATTTTTGGTATTTTTGTGTTTTTCAGATTTTTTTATGGTTTTTCTAGGTTTTATATTTTTGTATTTTCTTTTTGGTTTAATAAGNATTTAGAAGAACGGGTTGCTATCTGAAGTAATAGCAAGCGATTAAGACATGTTTAATTATTCATTTTGAGCTTCTGCTCAAGCTTCATTTAAAGCTCCGTGCCATTGTTGAATGACATTTCTAGAGCCTTAAATGTTATCGATAAACAGAAGACATGCCTAGAACAACTATTTTTGGTATTTTTGTGTTTTTCAGATTTTTTTATGGTTTTTCTAGGTTTTATATTTTTGTATTTTCTTTTTGGTTTAATAAGATATATACAAGGATATGTGAAGCGAATCCATTACTCCTCATTCTCTTCCTGAAGACCTTTGAGCGATTCTGGAGTGAGACTCTTCATGCCAAGATGCGGAGAATGAATTGAAAGCATTCTCTTGGTAGTGCCTTAGTGAAGATGTCTGCCAGCTGAAACTCTGTCCTCACGAAGTAAAGTTCCACAATCCCCTTTTCCACTTGTTCCCTGATGAAGTGATGTCAAATATCAATGTGCTTTGATCTGGAGTGTTGGACGTTGTTGCAGCAAAGAGCGATAGCATTTTTGTTGTCACAGTACATCGGAACATTGTTGTAAACAAAGCCATAGTCAGACAATTGTGATATCAACCATAAGATTTGAGCACAGCAGGATGACATGGCAATGTATTCAGCCTCTGTAGAGGAGATCGATGTACTCATTTGCCTCTTTGATGACCAGCTCACAAGCTTTTCTCCCAGAAATTGAGCACCACCTAAAGTACTTCGACGAGTGTCTTGACACCCAGCATGGTCAGCGTCAGAGTAGGCAGTGAGTGCCATAGCAGTGTCTTTAGGATACCAGAGACCCATGTGGATAGTCCCTTGAAGATACCTGAAGACTCTCTTGACTTCTTCCAAATGCTTTTTGGTAGGCTTAGATTGATATCGAGCACACATGCACACAGCAAATAGAAGATCTGGCCGACTAGCAGTGAGGTACATTAAGGATCCAATCATGCTGCGGTACTTAGTTTGGTCGACTGGGATCCCCATATTGTCCTCATCTAATTTTGATCTTTCTTCCATAGGAGTGTCAACTGAGTCACATGATTCAAATCCAAATTTCTTCAAGATTTCTGTAGCGTACTTGGATTGATTGATGAAAATGCCATTGGGTTTTTGAGAGATTTGCAACCCTAAGAAGAATGACATTTGTCCCATCATGGACATTTGGAACTCGGAACTCATCTCTTGTGCAAAGAAATCACATTCCATAGGATCAGACGAAGCAAAGATAATGTCATCTACATAGATCTGAACATGAAGTAGATGATTGCCTGNAGATTTGCAACCCTAAGAAGAATGACATTTGTCCCATCATGGACATTTGGAACTCGGAACTCATCTCTTGTGCAAAGAAATCACATTCCATAGGATCAGACGAAGCAAAGATAATGTCATCTACATAGATCTGAACATGAAGTAGATGATTGCCTGACCTTCTGGTGAAGAGAGTAGGATCAACAACACCCTTGGTGAACTTGTTAGCAAGGAGGAACTTGGACAATGTATCATACCATGCCCTAGGAGCCTGCTTAAGTCCATAAAGAGCCTTCTTCAAGCGGTAGACATGATTAGGACGTTGTGGGCCCACGAATCCTTCGGGTTGAGTAACATAGACCACCTCTTTCAACTTACCATTTAAAAATGCTGTCTTCACGTCCATTTGATATACAACCATATTCTTACTGGCAGCATTAGCAAGGAAGATTCTAATGGCCTCGATTCTAGCAACAGGTACGAAGGATTCTTCAAAGTCTATGCCTTCCTCTTGTCGGTATCCTTTAGCTACAAGTCTAGCCTTGTTTTTCAAAACATCACTGTGGAAAACTAGAAGGGGGAGTTGAATAGTTTACCGCTTTTTAACTTGTTAATCTTTGAAAAGCTTTACGTGTAATTAACGATTCTATGTAATTATCAATAATTAATAAGCGCGTATAAAGATAGAAACAATCAAACCACAACACGATTGTTTATCGTGGTTCGGATACAAGGACTCTTTTTCCTTGCCCTACATCCACGCCCCGAGTTTCCAACTCAAGAGTTTCAAGCACTAGTCAACAAGCTCCTTTCACCAGCGGAGAAAACCTTACACGTCGCTTACACAAGATTTCCGACTCAAAGCTAGATGTCGAGTTCTTTTACAAGGGTACTACCACTCCAGTCACACTATGTATTTTAAGGCCTAAAATACTAACCGATCACTCTTGAATATACACAATAAAATGAAGTATAAACTACCCTAAGTTTACACTAAGCTAAGCTAACAAGTCTTGCAACTTTGAGTTGAATACTTGTAACTTCTTGGATGAACTTGTGAACTTCCTTTCTACATAAGACAATCACACAAGTAAGTTGCTACTGAGTTAGATGAGAATATATGTGTAAAATATGACTCTAAGTGATGGGTGATTTCTTGCAAGTGGTTTGGTATTTATACCCAAACAAACCATCAGTCTGGCGGATACGGTTGAACCAAAGAACGAGTTCCGCCCGTATACCCCCAGGGTTCCGCCAGATCTGACAGTCAAAGCTTACAAGAAAATCTTTCTATATCAAGCAATGTCACATCAAGTTACTTCTAGTCAAACACACAAAGTTGGAATACTTCCAAAGTGTGTAAGAAGTACCATGGAGAGTCAAACACTCAACCTTTCCATAAATGCATATGATGTGATGTTTATACATTCTATATTAAGAAATATAACAATGTTATGATTAATATGAAGTATAAAGTCTAGTTGTATAAGACTTAAAAACTAAAATGATGTTTTACCATAAACTAAAGTTTACACTTTGTTATTAACAAAACTTAGCAAAGATCATAAAATATAAATAACGTTTTTAGGCGATATTTGTATTAACAATCTCCCCCTTTTTGTTGATGACAAAACATAAACTTTATTTATAAGTAAGACATTAGTCTTAGTGTTAAGTCTTATAAAGTTTGTATTAAAACTTGTTTTGCTAAAATGATGTGATATGCGAGAGTTGAGGATGAGAACAAGTTTAATATAAATTCTCCCCCTTTTTGTCGAAACAAAAAGAAGAGATGTCAAGCGAAATGACGAAAGTACTCCCCCTTGGATAATACTCCCCCTAAATGGAGTGCCAAGGTAGAAGACATGGATTTTGAACCTACAAAGAAAAAGGTTAGTTTCTGCACAAGAAAAGTGTAGAACAAGTCATGAAAACCCTTCTTGTTGAAACAAAGAGAAGAGTGCGAGGCGGAATAATGCACCTCCATGCTCCCCCTTGAAAATTACTCCTCTAAATTGGAGTAACAAGGAAGGAATGCATGGATTTTTATCCTACAAAAAGAAAGTTAGTTTCGAAAACGCAAGATATATATGCTATCATAGCAAGGTATCGTACACTCATAATGCCTAAATGGTCAACAAACAATGCATACTTCATAGTAGAATGAAATTCATTTCATGTAAAATTTTGACTTTTAGAAAGTCAACGACAAGAAATGAGGTGGATAACAAGAAAAATAAAAATAAAAAGGAACTAAGAACATAAAATCCTACTTTTATAAAAGAAAAATATCACATTCGTTAATGAGAAACATCCACCTAAAACATGTTCTAAGGTTGGTGATGATGAGAGCGAGTGTTGGAGGATGAACCGGGTTNGATATCTTGGATAGGTGAAGAAATGTCAAGAGATGAATCACTTGATGATGATGAGCTTGGTTTGATGGTTTTGTTGAAGCAACAAGGTTTTACACTAATCCTAGCGGTTTTTCTAATGGATCTTGATGATTCGGATGAGGTGTTGGATTTAGTCATCTCAAATCTTTGGTTAGCTAGAATTTTGGGATTGAGAGAAGTAATCGTGTTGGTGTGAGTTTGGTGTGTTCTAAGGTGGTCAAATTTATAGGGAGAACATGTCATGGAAAGGAGTGTTTGGATTTGATGTGTTCCATACAAATTTGAAGGTTCCTAATTATTTGGAAGATTTTCAAGAACTTGTCAAATCATTGGAGGTCAATCCAATGAAGTTTGATGGAGTGAAAGACTAACTTATGCACTCAATGCTATGTGATCATGGAAAGTGATTTGGTTGAGAATGTTCTAAGGATTTCAAGGATCCATTTTAAGGGTTGCTTGGGTTAGTTATGGTTGAATTTGAATTTTGCCGGGAAGAGGCTTCCTATTGGTTTTAGTGAGTAAAAAGGTTCCTAATGTGTTTGTTGGAGTTTAGGAAAGATGTTCCTCACTAAAAAAATGAGTTGGTGTTAAAAAGGGTGAAATTTAAAAAAATAAAGAAAAATTTTCTGCAGGTGTCTGGTGGAACCTTGAGACATCAAGGGCGGAACCCGTGTGAGGGTTCCGTCTGATCCGTTAGGCCAAATCTGGGTTACCCAGATTTTTGCACTGGCGGAACCCTGTCTAAGGTTCCGCCAGATCCGCCAGACCCCAAAAAGTAGACAATCCGCGATTTTAACCGTCGAGACGAATTTCAAATTTTCCGAAAATTCCTAAAAACAAAAATTTATCCCATATCTGATTAGGAAATGCAAAAAATGGACATGGAAACACTATTACCATTAGAGTTTGACGGGGGGCTAGCGATTTTCACTATACTTAGTGAAATTTTCCATAAGCATGAAAATTTGACAAACATCTTAAATGTCGTCAATCTGCATAATTGTTAATAGAAAANAAATTCCTAAAAACAAAAATTTATCCCATATCTGATTAGGAAATGCAAAAAATGGACATGGAAACACTATTACCATTAGAGTTTGACGGGGGGCTAGCGATTTTCACTATACTTAGTGAAATTTTCCATAAGCATGAAAATTTGACAAACATCTTAAATGTCGTCAATCTGCATAATTGTTAATAGAAAACATTGTCCAAAGATAATAATAGAGCATAGAAGTACATAGCAACACAAAACACATAGCTTAATCAATACAAAGTTCTAAAAGCTACATAATGGCAAACGCTCCTTAAACAAACATCTCAAAACCGGTCTATCTTCTTCTTGAGCTTTCCTAGGTATCTCCCAAAGCACTTGAATATTCCTTTGGTTTGCTTGAACTCTTCAGATGCATTGCTAATAGCGGGAAGTTCTTGAAGGTAGTCTAAAGGGGGTAGCTTAGAGTTAGGAAGATTTTCGTTATCGCTCATGTCGGATGATGATGATGATGGTGAAGGAGAGCGAATACGCTTGCCCTTAACTTTGAAGACTCTCTTATCACTTAGGGGGACAAATATGTGAGGAATGAGATTGTAATCAAGGCAAATTCCCTTATTGTTAGGAGGAATGGGTGAGATTGCTGTAAAGAGGCGGGTGAGAAGCATTCCATAGGGGAGAGCGGTTGTTCCAACTAAGGATATGTCGGCCATTCTTTTGGCTAAGTAATAAGCTAAGTTAAAGGGTTGGTGTTGAATCTAATACCCTTGATAGATCTTGTTGATCGTTAGCAGTGTCTATGTAATCACAAACACTCTAATAGAGAATCTCCAAAGCTTGTATTCTAATGCGGAAAACAAATACAAACATAAACAATGAATACTAAGAACGTTTAATCCTCTATGGATTTTTTATATATTAATAACTTGTAAACTCGTGTCTCCTAGAACATAAACTTGTGTTCCTTTTATAGACAAGGAACCCTAACCTAAACCGTTTCCCAAGAAACGTATATTCTATAAACTTTAAATGATATGCATTATCTTTTCCTAATATTACTCATGCATATCCTAACTACATTACATAATACGCGGTTTAACTATATCCGTAGAAACCAAATATGCTGAAACTATGTCTTCAGCAGTATCACATCTTCAGCAGAATCTGTGTCTTCAGCAGATTCCTTCATCAGTAACCATCAGTAGAATTCTCACTTAGCAGAATTCCCAACAATCCTCCCCTAATCTTGAATTTGACAGGGTTAAGTTCAAGATTCCTTGATAGATCAATAATCACAATAATGTAAAGAGGATTGTCTTCAAACATCAGCAGCAAAGAACCAAAAAGATAACATCTCTATGATGAATAAGCTTGAAACACCATATCTTTGCAGCAACATAAGACATTAGATACATCAAAACAAATAAGTTTCATACTATTCTCATCACATCCAGGTGTGTTAACTCCTGTGAGAGGTGAATCATGGAAACTAATGGATTTGATGTCTCTTTACCAATAGCCATCACTACTGGAGTAGCCAAATGTTTGAGTTCGAAAACCATGGTACACTGATAACCATATGATTTTTAGTAAATCATCAACTATAAACGGATTTGAGTTGTCTTTACCTGTAGCCGTTTGCTCAGGACTAGCCAATTCTTAAAGGAAACATCCTTGGTGAATTGAAAACCAATATGGATTACCACTGCCTTTACCACAAGCCATATACTTATGGGCTAGTCAATTCTTTGAATTTTCACAGAATAAGATCCATGGTGAATTGATGACCATTTCAACTCTTAGCAATTAAGCATGTGTGAGTTGAGTACCCTATGATTTTTGGCAAATCATTACAGCCATCAACAGATTTGATGTGTCTTTACCAAAGCTATACCCTTTGGACTAGCCAACTCTTTGATGGACACAAGTCACATCTGGTGAGTTGATAACCATCAACAGAGTTACTATACAACAAACCTGCAAACAGTTAGTACAAAAATCTAAGAACTACTCCCTCCGTCCCAAAATAAGTGTCCAGTTTGACTTTTCAGAGTCAAACTGGTTCAACTTTAACCTTAAATATCTTTTCTATGTTATATAATACTTGATAAAAAAAAATTATACCATTGAAAAACACACTTAACACCCAATCCATTCATATATTTTGCATCAAATATTATAGAACATCAACAAAAATAGTCAAGGTCAAAGTTGAGCCAGTTTGACTCTGAAAAGTCAAACTGGACACTTATTTTGGGACGGAGGGAGTA
>LBNU01022322.1:0-22713 GCA_014162995.1 Artemisia annua
CTGGAGTCAGCGAGAGTGATAAAACCACGAAGTCTGCTTAACATCATGATGTCGATGCATCCATTCTGTGTTAGTTTTAACAAAACTCTGTTAATAGAGATTCGATGATAACGTTTTCTTCCTTGTGATGCAGCAATTGTAAAAGATAGAACTTCTCATTTCTTCACTGGATTCTGGGATGATTAGTATTTAAAAAAGGTTTTGAATCTATTTATTAAATAAAAAGAATTGGAAAAGGTACAAAAAAAAGTTGATGGGTCAAGTACAAAAGATGACAATGTGTAAGTCGCTTAAAACTTTTCGCTAGGTTGCTCGACATTGGGAAGGTTCAAAAAGAATAAAATAATATTTATCCAAGTTTGACTATTTTGGAGGAAAAAAGACTAAATAGAAGGTCGCTCGAACTTCTGATAAGTCGTGTGTGATAAGTAGCTCAAAAGTGACCCTTACACATAATGATTAGGCACTACTTTTGTAGTGCCACATGTCGCATTGTGGTTAAATTCGCTAGTCGCTTGGGTCATTTCAAGAAACCAACAGACTTAGGTCCAAAAAAACCCACCATGTTGAGCGACTGGGCTAGTCTCACATTTAGTACGTCTACATACAGTTTAGTGTATGTATGTAAACAAGCCACACGTACGTACATTACTGATGTTTCATAAGCTCACTTTTTGTGGAAAAGTTTCAAAATAAGCCACAAAAAGTGAGCTTATGCATGAAACATCAGCACAAAAACCAAATAAGCGTAAGCCGGCTATATAAGCCGAAAACACCCGCTTTAATGTTCTCTATTCATCAAATATGTCATTTGATATTGTGTTTTTTAAGATACCTCTACTTGTCTAACATTAAGTATATAAACAGGTCTAACATTAATTAAGTAAATAAACAAGAACAAGTTAAACATCTGTCAATAATATTTGCATAGCTAACATAAGATATAAAGTGTTTACAAACAGGTACCTTAACAATGTTCCCACTTCCCACCAATATACCATGGATTTACTCCCAAAAGGCACTAGAAAAATACTCCGTACTAAGAAATATAATACTAGCTTATTTGTCAACATTTGTAATATGTATTTGGAAATTTATTTTAAGAAGTTTATTGTATTTATCAGCAACCTGAATATATCATATTTGGTTAAATTGGGATTTTCGATTTCATTTTAAAATGTGTGGAGTGTATTTATACCCATTAACTACGTTGTTTTAGCCATGTTCAAGGCGTGTTGGAAGTAATACACTGAAACATCCAAGGTTTCATACTGGGATGATACTGGTTGAACATGTGAATAGAAGTTTGTACGAGTAGAGGTGGCAAAAAGATCAGGTTAAGTAATGGGTCAAAACAGTTTAGGTTTGAGCATTGATTGGGTTGGGTTAACACGTAATTTGTTATCAGCAAATCTATGTTATATCGCGGTAATGTATATATGTATAAGGCCAAACTATGTGGCTATAAATAAAATATGTTAATTGAGGGGCTTATTATCTACTGTGAACTTAAATTGATTGCAGTGAAGAACACAGCAATAATATTGCAGATTGTCACAGTAGTATTTCAAAGCCGAAAAAACCCCAATAACAAGCTTTTGTGATGGGTCTTTCTCCATAAAAGAAAAGATTAACATCGAGTGAGCCAATGGCTTGGATAAAAAATATCAAACTGACAGATACTGCCCTTGATCATAGCCATAAGGCCAAGAAAGGTATGCCCTCTTCTTCATTGGGCCTTATATTTTATAGCCACTTCCCCCTCCTCCACTTTCATCAGTGGAACAATATCGGACACATACAAAAAATATGTATTAATAAATCTAAATCTCTAAAGGTAAATTCACATATAATATTATCAAAGTAGGCAGGCATCGTGTCCTGAAATATGATCACTCAATGTCTCAGACAAGCATGGGGCTTCTCCACCAACACTAAAGAGGCCTTTTTACTTGTAGAACAGATTTGGTATTTGATTTCTTAAGACTTAAATACTATGTCTTTTGTTAAATTCATCAAGTAAGATCATGAATAAGTAAATATTCTTTCTTTTTCCAGGTCCTACAACCAATATTTAGATAAAAGTTTCATATTGGATCACATATTATATGCAAAAGAATAAGTGTTAAAGCTTCAAAATGAAGTTTATGGTAGAGTTGCTTTATTTTTACACGATTCTTCTTAAGACATTAGATTGAGGCATCCGTGTACTACTACTGTACAGCAATTTGAGATTAGTATCTTGTAACTCTGAGTGAAAATGAGATCACAAATTATAGTATCTATCGTCTTTTTGTTCTTATGTGACCGAGTTTTTTGGAGTTCTGCAGTTGATAATGGTCTTTCCTACTCTAATAGTCCAAGTCTCCAACATGAACTTTATGGTTAGTGTTCAATTATTATGCAGCCATTTTCACAACTTTGTATTTATAATTACATAAACTTTTATACATGATTAATCTGCAGGGGTGAAGGCGACAAGTTACATAGACAGCAAAGGAAGTGAGGTAAAACATGTAAACGACTATATTTTGAGAAGGGGAAAGAAAGCGCGTCGAGGCTCAAATGGTGGCGGTGGTGGTGCTAATATGAATCGAAATCACCTTGTTCCACGAAGCAAAGCACAGTCGAAGCTTACAAAGTGTTTTGGGGTCACGTTTGGCCCCTGTTTTCTTCTCTTGTTCACCTTCTAAAATTATTGTCTATAAGTTTTATTTGTTCCTTTAGAATGTCTTTTTGTAACTTTCAGTGTAATGATCAAATAAAGTTCTGTATATATAAGTGCATACTTACATTGAACAAAAGTAATAAAACCGATAAGCTGGTGAAAAAACTGTTTCAGCTCCATGAGTCCATTAACATACAACAATTAAATGTGTTTGGGTAAGGATTTAGAAGTAATTAGTAATATATAGCCAATGGCTAATTAAAATAACCATTTTAGATATCATACAAGAACTTGCTAAAAAGCTTCATGTGTTCAGCTTGCAAGGAAATCGCAATCGACAAGCTCCCATCATTGATTGGGCTCGGTAACACAAAACTCAACCCTTCATACGCGATCCCACCAGGCCCCATAAATATGGGCCTGCCCCATCCAAAGTCGCAATCGTGAATAGGAAGTCTAGCCCAGCTGGTTATCCCAAGATTCGGACACTTAAATGTATGGGCACCACGAACCAAGGCCTTAAGATCAGGCTGAAGTTCTAGGTAATCAAGTGCTGACCTTAGGTAATCGTTGTCCATTCTTGCCAAAGCGTCGTGAATTTTACTAGCTGCATACCACGTAGGCTTGGATTGAAGATCACCAGCTACTGCTATAGGCGTAGTTGTAAATATAACATTTCCGAAATAGCCAGGTGGCAGTGATGGGCGAAGACGGGCTCGTCCATCAGTTGCTATGTAAAGCTTTGTGTCCTGATCATCAGGAAGCCCACGGGCTTTACACACAGACCTCCAAACATGGCCCGAAAGCATTTCATATGAGCTATAGTTAATAGCATTCCCATCTTCTTTTGACTTGGCTTTAAGAGCATTGAGTTGGTCTCGAGTCAACTTAAACATAGAAACCGCAGTTTCAGGAACTTGGTCATCTGTGGTATTAGATGCCGTTTTCATTGGAGGGGCAGGCTGGTACTCTACGTGGTCGAATACAGGCTGAGGTGGGTCACGTGCACGTAAAAGGGTTCGGTCAATGAAGGGTGGGATGGTGAGGTCAAGGCCTCGAGCCATATCGGACCATGTGTTGATGAAGTGCAAACCAGATGCACCATCTGCAGCATGATGTTGCATCCCAACTCCTAGTGACACCCCACCACATTTAAAGTAGGTAACCTGTATAAAGAAAATAAATAATTAAAATCAATAACTTTTTCTAAGAAAATATATAATTACATCCCAACAACAATTCATGTTGGGTTGGTTGGTGATCACTTGTTCAACTAAAAAAAATAATTTTTTTTTACATTAAAAAGATGGTACAACTATACAAAAAACTGATAACCACATATATTATTTGTCTTAAGTGTAAATGATCATGCAAACTAGACTTTTTTTAGTTTTTGTAAATGTCAAGCAATATAGTTGCTTGCCATTTCTATGTAATCTAGGCTATAAATAAATAATCTGCTATTCATAAACGCAATCAGAGGGGTGTCAGAGGGGTGTGCAATAGGTGCCGTCGCACAAGGTTTCCATTTAAAAAGGGCCACATTTTTATTAGTTTTACATATAAATACGTATAATATTAAACATATATGAGTCATATAATCCTTGTTATTATTGCCTAGGGCCACTGAAAACCACGAGACGGCCCTGAACGCAATAATGATAATCAGCTCGAGTTTGCTATAATACCTGCAAGACTAGGAGAGGATATGATTCAATTCCTTGTGAATAATCAACAGCAGGAATGAGTCTCCTAAGCTCCAAAGTTGGCGCAAAGTCACCATAATCATCAACCACGCCATCAGACTCAGCCTCGACAAACAACACACCCTGTCCTTGACAATCGATTTCTATACGACCATCTTCGTCTCTCTTTAACCGTCCTCCCATCGGGTAAAACGGGACCAAGACCTTACTCAACGCCTCCTTCATGACATTCGGGTCAAAAAAGTTGGCAGCACCATTAGGCCTATAAAAGTACACACTTGGCGTGTGAAAATTTGGCACAACTAAGTCCACATTTGAGTTCCATAGATTTATCTTCGGTGTTTCCTCTGCAGGCTTCACCATTGTGGATGCTCTTATCTCGATCTTCATGTTTTCTTTTACAAACTGCATACAAAGAGACATATAATAAATTATTTTGAACAACATAAAAAAAATATGTACAACCAAAAAGGAGTTAATGTAGTTGAAAAGAGTTCTACATAAGTACATATGGATACTATGTGATGTTGTGTTCATTAATTACATGAAAGGGAAAACAACAACATGAGATGATATGATCAACTGATTTTACCTTAGAAGAAATGAAAGAAAATGTTTAGGTGTTAAGGAAATGTAGAGTGCTTCAAAGGGTATATTGTTTGGTGTTGATTTGGTATGAAGTTGGAAACTTAAGAAACAAAGTGGTAAAGCATTGCTTTTTATAATTTCTATCATCTCACCTACCGCTTCTAGTTATGAAAACGTCATTAAAGTTTGCAAAATTGACTCAAGAGGAATTAGTCAATAATATTGATATAATATTGTTGCTCAACAAATATACTAAAAAGTTGAAACGTACAGCTAGGAAATAACGAGTGGGTTTAAGACTTAATAGAATACGTATCGATGTGACAATCTCAACTTGTGTGTGTGTGAAAGCATGTAAAGTTAAGGTAAGCATAAGAAAAAGATATAAGATCATTTGATGATCAAACCTTTTTTTTTACATATCAAGCGATTAATCTTCATCACTCATTTTCTCTTCATCTTTATTTGATCTAATGGATGAGATTAATCCTAATAATTTAAAAAACTCATTTTCATCCCTTTTTTTTTCAAATATTAATATCTTTCAAATCGTTAATCGTTAAGCGAAAAAAAATATACCGTTAAGACGAGCATTTAATTATCTTTCTATAGATAGGCACTTTGATATATTTTTGACAAAATTTTTTTTTTCGTTTTTTTCACGTTTTTTTTCGTGGCCGAAAAAATCACATATGATATTACATATCAATGTGATATTACATATCACATGTGATATTACACTAATATCACATGTGATATATCACATATAATTTTTTCGGCCATGAAAAAAAACGTGAAAAAAACGATAAATTTTTTTTTGGCGGAAGTATATCAAAGTGCCCGTCTATAGAAAGATGATTAAATGCTCGTCGCGATGGTGTAATTATTTTCGCTTAACGATTAACGGTTTAAGAGATATTTAAATTATAAAAAATGCGTGAAATATTACATGCGTGATATTTCAACCATTGATTTCTTTTTAGATGGATGGTGGGGATGAATTCCTTGATATGTCAAGAATGTTTGGTTTTTTAAATAACTCGACTCTAAGAAAAATATCAAATGGCTTAAGGTCGTCCAAATGAGTAAATGAACTAATGTGCTTATGCTCTTTTTGATCGTCTCAGTCAAATATTTGTTTCGGATTAATCTTGTTCGAAACAATATTTAACTCGTCAATGGGGCTTGCACTTATTGGCCCTTTTTACTCGTCTTCTAAAACACTATAACTTATCTACATACACGAGTAAAATCTAGATCGCGCATTGCAACGGTTTTTTAATATGTTTCGAGGTTTTTATAATATGTTGCCTTTCTAAAAGAAAAACAAAAACAAAAACAAAAACAAAAACAAAATATATAACGGTTGCATGGATTTTTTTTTTTTAATTTATAATAGCATGGTACCGGCGCAAAACAGCGATTTCAGAGGCGAATTGTGTTAAACGATTTTATGATTTTATGTTCTTTTTGCCGAATATTGTTTAACGATTTTCTAAAAAAGATACTAGTTTCTAGAAATTGTGTGTTTATGTTGTGAGAGTAAATAATTAATACGCCATATTATTGCATATGCAAATTTTATAAGGTATTAATTTTAACTATAAACATACTAAATTTATTATATTATTTATATTTTATTACTGTAATATGCATCCAATTTAATGTCATTATTTAATGTGCAATTAATGTGTTTTTAAAATTTTAATTTCAAAAATTACTAATAATAGCACTTGTGTAAGCTTAAAATTTTTAAAACTTATAAAAATAAAAGTCCTAAGTGATTTATATAAAGACTAGCAGGGTACCCGTGCGTTGCAGCGGCGGGTACCCTGTATTTATAATTTTTGACGAATAATATTTTCTATTGTGGATACTTTTATGTTGGAATTCCTATGGCAAAATAGATAGCATAGTAACCATATATTACGACAACTTACAAACGTAGATAAGGATGATAAAGTTAGTACTTTGTTGTCTGTATTGCTAACTCTTTTGATGATGAGGTGCTTGGGTTATGATTTTAACAATAAATTAGTAGCTTGCTTGGTTTGTATTATGTGGTGTAGTAATTGTAATTTTGAGAAAAGGGATATATAAAGAATAACATTAATTAAATGTGTTGAAAGGTTTATACCATGTTTGTACCATATGTTTAATAATGTGTATTGTTTAAAATCAAGTTTAGGAGAGAAGTAAATGTGTGTACCATGTGCTTTATAACTTTTATTGCTTAAAATTAAGTTTTGATTTGCATTTAATGGAAGAAAGTATCTTCCTTCATTATAAGATAGTAAGATAAGATAAAGATAACAATTTAGCATACATTTCTCAGCAGGTATATAGATATTATATTTTCAGTTTGTTAAATTATCAAACATTTTACTTCATAAGCTTGTATGTTGATTATTGACACATTTTGAGAACCAAAATCGAAACAGATATCCTAATATAATTATAAAAAACGAAGACTTATTGTTGTGTAATGAACAAATATGATATTATAGGTAAATGGTTTTTCCGGTAAATACATTACTTCAAAAAAATGTGTAAGTATATAAAATATAAGTGAAGTCTCACATCTCAACCTGTTACATAAGCGAAAACAAACGCATCATTTGTGCTTCAAACTAAACATATCAAAAAAATGACAAACCAAGCTTATAAACTAACAATAAGGAAAACAACCACTAATTAGATTACATATGACTCGCAACAATAACAAATATAGGCCAGCGTCTAATCTGCCATCGGAGAGTGATATCGAACGCTTCACAAAATGCAAGTTGTTCTTCTGTTAAGTCCGATACCACATCTTCATATTCGTCATACAAGTCATACTCATCAAATTCACGTAAACTCAGGTCATTAGTTCCGCCACCATGTCGCTTATATGAATAGGCCATAAACTAAGTACTCTCATTATCATACTCTTCAACCTCGCTTTCCGAATCACCATCTTGCACATCCATTGAAGTACTAGGCATAGAACCTGTTTACACGGTCACCAGTTTATCCTTATTAATATCTTCTACACAATTAGGTGTTGGCCCGTGTTCTTTGAAATTATTCTCCTCTTTTTCACTACTAGAATTGAAATGCCCACACCCGTAGCGTCCTCCATGTCACCCATACTAGCTAAAGCATCAAAAGAATTTGAAGTAAAAGTAGTACTAACAACCTGTGTAGCACTCGAAACTTTCGGCTTTAGCTGTCTAGAATCCCTCTTCTTGTCGTTCTTTGGTTAGACCGGTTTGTAAACAAGATGTGACTTTGATCCAATATGAACACCGCGCACCATTTGCCTAGTTGCCTTAGTATTCTCCAAAACATCAAAGACACTTTTCTTCAGGCATTGGTCCAATACGTGGCCAAAAACCTTGCATTTTGAACATCTTAGCTGCTTCCATTCGTACTCAATTTGAATAGTGTACAAAATATACTCATCGCCCTCTATTTTTGGGATTAACTTGTAAGACATAAAAGTAAAAAAGATTAACTTTCCAATAAGTATAATGAAAAAAAAAATGGTTGAGGAAAAAAGATTTGAACTTGAGTCTTTTGGCTTAGGATGCATGCAAGAAACATTAAGCCACCTTATTTTTGTGTCATATGCTATTGAAACTATTATGTTTTTAATTAATACTCGTACTAAATTAGTGAAAGTCAAAAAGTTTTTAGTGAATAGTAGCTTTTGGTTGGTGAATGTACACATTGTTAATGTTAATGTTAATATATAATGCATTCACACGCTTTTTTAGATGTTATCATTCGTAAGTAAACAATGTGTAGTGTCATTTCTATAATTTCTCGTGGGACTTGTCTTCTATAAGTTAACGATCACTAGAGCAAGATGCAATCTAAGACATCGTGTTATCCACAAACAAACAAATTAGTTTCGAGCATACAAGACCCGTACAGTCAAATAGGTAAGGGTCAATGGCACAATTAATAAATTTCAAACTGTGAGGGCCTATATGAAAATAACGTAGATGCACTTGTAACTTGTTTTGCAAAGTAAACGTTTGGTGAAGATACTTTTGCTTAAAAAAAATAAAATAAAAAACATTTGGTGAAGATACAAATGAACCAAAGGACAAAGATACGATTTCTCTTTCAAAGATAGGAGAATTATTCGTATTTAGACAAAAACTAGGTATTTAGTAATTACTAATTAGTATTATTTCTTTGAGATTTTTTTTTCCCCCTTGTCCTGTTTTGATGTTCGTAAATTGTAATCATATTATTCAAACAATTGACTTTATGAAAGCTAGTGTAAAGTCTTACACTTATTTTTTTTTATGTTTTAAATTTTACAAAGTTAAGGGGTTTTAGTTAAACGGAAACAATTTTGTGTTCGATAAAATGTTTTGTATGAAACAAAGAAAATAGAATTTGCGTTCAAATCTCTCATCAAATTTTTTACAAAACAGTTGCATTTCTTTTATATGAAAAACTATAAAACACATTTTTGTTTTGTTTTCCTTGTAACCACTCTTATTTTCTTGAGACTAGAAATCAATATCATATAAACGTGTTTTCTATATATTGTGAAAAATTAAACCTTTTTATTTTATTTTATTTTTACAATTCTAAAAATAGAAAATCAATAAATTTTTTTACTAACTAAACATACCCTAAGTTTTTTTAAAAAAAAAAAATAATAATAATAAATAAAAAAAAAATACATATGATTAACAAAACAAGTGATGTTTTTTTTCGCTTTTCTTTTTCAAAACTCATTATATATTTTGTAATCACATAAATTATAATCCAACCAATTTAAAATAAGTTAACCTCATACTTATGGTTCTAGTTTTCATTGTTCTATAAAAAACAAATTTATTAAAAAAAAAACCAAATTAACACCAAAAATATCGTCACTTCTACTTCTTTTTTAATCTATTAAAAAGAATTATAGTTTCTTATTGAGGTGTAGGTTGGACATGACGACAGCTGCAATGTCAAGAATAACATAACAACAAACATATATCAACAAAATATTGTACTCTGTATAGGATATGCAAACACTTGNCATTCTCCTAGTTGACATTCATGGGCTTAACGGGGGAATGGAACATTGCTTTCTGTACTAAAATAAGCTGATATCCAAATGCATCATGAAGCACTTAGTGATGGTCTTCGTATATCACCTACTGAACAAGAGAGTATTTTACAACATATGATCCTTGCCATTTTTTTGAAGTGATCACCCAGCTTTTCTTTCTCAAAATGCAACATAAATTATTTGGATCCTTATGCCTTTTCTTGAAGCTTGTATCAACATAATAATGCTGCCATTTTGTTGGAGAAGTTTCTTTAATAGTATTGATTTAGTGGTTGCTGAAATTTCTGTTTAATACACCAATATTACACACACTGACACACATATCAGAGCTCGCAAATCCACTTTTTCTATTCATAAAACCAAGTTGCTTGGCCCATCAACTTTACTAAGAGCACCCCCAATGGTAACTCACATTNAGCAAAATTTCGGCAGGATAATAGTTGGTGGGACACGTATTTGAATCTTGTGGATACGGACATAGCTACAATAAAATGAGGTTTTGAAAAAGAAAGAAATATTGGGACGCCAACAATAACCCACGTTATACAATAACTCAGCGCCACGTCAGCTTTAACACAATAACTCAACACCCGCATCAATAACTCAGCAATAACTCAGCTTTAACACATTAACTTCAACTATTTTCAAATTCAACCCTCAACTAAATCTAATATTTCATTTAATACTTAACAAAACACAACTTAATATTCTCTTATATAACTATTTAGGTTGATGCATATTTTTTAATATATTTTTTTGGGCTTTGGTGTTGGGCTTCTTTTGGCCCAAGATTTACATGTACACGCAGTGGAGATAAGAAGATTCGGCCTTTACCAAAAAATCCCACCGCACCGTTCTACATAAATATTAACAAAAAAGAATTGTTTTTCCCACCGCACGTTCTAGCTAATAGATTTAACGCATGCTCACGCCATCCCAAAAACATGATGCTCACTGGTACGAGTAACATAACTCATCGACTCAGGAGGTTAAGGAGCTGCGGTGATCTCCTTATGTTATCACGCTTCTTTTTGTGAGGTTCGCTGATATTTTTGTTTACAAATTTTAGGTAAGTATTGGGTTATAGGTGGTGATAGGGGAAAGTTTCTTTTTAAATGTAGGTACAAACAATTGACTTTATGAAAGCTAGTGTAAAGTCTTACACTTATTTTTTTTTATGTTTTAAATTTTACAAAGTTAAGGGGTTTTAGTTAAACGGAAACAATTTTGTGTTCGATAAAATGTTTTGTATAAAACAAAGAAAATAGAATTTGCGTTCAAATCTCTCATCAAATTCTTTACAAAACAGTTGCATTTCTTTTATATGAAAAACTATAAAACACATTTTTGTTTTGTTTTCCTTGTAACCACTCTTATTTTCTTGAGACTAGAAATCAATATCATATAAACGTGTTTTATATATATTGTGAAAAATTAAACCTCCTTATTTTTATTTTTATTTTTACAATTCTAAAAATAGAAAATCAAGAAATTTTTTTACTAACTAAACATACCCTAAGTTTTTAAAACAAAAAAAAAAATACATATGATTAACAAAACAAGTGATGTTTTTTTGCTTTTCTTTTTCAAAACTCATTATATATTTTGTAATCACATAAATTATAATCCAACCAATTTAAAATAAGGTAACCTCATACTTATGGTTCTAGTTTTCATTGTTCTATAAAAAACAAATTTATTAAAAAAAAACCAAATTAACACCAAAAATATCGTCATTTCTACTTCTTTTTTAATCTATTAAAAAGAATTATAGTTTCTTATTGAGGTGTAGGTTGGACATGACGACAGCTGCAATGTCAAGAATAACATAACAAACAAACATATATCAACAAAATATTGTACTCTGTATAGGATATGCAAACACTTGTTTGAGCACTATTTCAAAGCGTATTTTTATATAATTTGTTATATATATAACCGGGTCTACTAGAAAAAAAGAAAAGTGTTGAGCACAAAGATGAAGAAAAAATGATTAGGATAAGGAAGGTGATATTTGGTGGGTTTATGAAAGTTGGTGAGATAGTGACTCACCCAAAAACGTCAACACTTCACCTACTCTTGTTTGNGAACCGATATCAGGATTAATGGCTTTTATACTGTATCGTGTGTTGCTGTATGTAAGTATTTCCGTATGGTCTTGTATGATGTAAGTTAAGTTTCAGTTTCAGTTTGAATAAAAGGCATAACGGACTAGTTTATCAATTAAAATTATCTAACGGCTTAGTTTTCTCCATTAAAATTATATAACGGCTATTTCTGTAATAAATACCATATTTGCTCAACTTTGTATCAACAAACAACTCAAACTAAATTTCAACAAACACTATGGCTAACCAACACAGATGGAGTGCAAAGAGAACATCCTTACCGATTACGCATTAACAAGAAAATGACTTAAGTTGATAACAAGTTGTTTGTGAGATCGCTCTTACTATTCGACAAAGGGAGTTTCGTGCTCCAGAGGTCGAAAGGTTACGTCATTTGCCTCAAGACCATCCAATAATCAGGGTCGGTCTAGAAACCCTTTTAAGAAATGATGAAACGGATTTGCAACTTGAAGTCGCCTTGAAAATGGTCAGGGAACAAGTGTTGCAAGTTTGGGAAGAAAAGTCAGCACTCATCGATAATTACAAGTCTATTTAAATTGTATCGTTATTTTACTATACCGTGAATTGTATACCGTTGAATAATAAATCGTATCGTTTGTTGTTGTATCGTATTTACTTGGTTAAAATATAAGGGGGTCTTTTGTAATTTCCCATATCTTAAATTCAAAATCTATATAAGTTTTCAGGGGTAAAAAGTGTCATTTTTTTTATTATTTTTTTTAAAAAGAAGCTTTA
Organism: Artemisia annua; assembly: GCA_014162995.1. Taxonomy (NCBI): domain Eukaryota; kingdom Viridiplantae; phylum Streptophyta; class Magnoliopsida; order Asterales; family Asteraceae; genus Artemisia; species Artemisia annua. Next base: position 12,895 of record LBNU01022322.1, read on the forward strand.
ACGTGGCGTTAAGGGGTTAACGCAACCCGTTAACGCCACGTTAACGCAGGGTATGCAACGGGTAACCCACCAATAACGTGCGTTATTGGCCAATAACGCACCCATTCACGTTATTGTTGCGTCTGCTCTTAGAACATGTGATTACCAAATAAATTTTGTGAATGGATACAGTGACAATAATAGTTAGATGGTAGTAGTAATTATGCGGTCTCTTTATTTTACCATAAAGCAGTTACTTCATTTAAGCAACTTCAAAACACATATTTTTCTTAACCATAGTTTCTATCCATTAGCCGTAGTTCATGGAGTTTGAGTTCACCATTATATAAACTCGAATCAAGTAAAACCCTTTCGCTTTGGAGAGATTGACAAAACCATTTCAAAGTTGTTTGCACTAGTCAAAAATCGTTTGCCACTATAGCAACCCCTAAGTAATCAAAAGACACAAATTATGCATCTTAAGTCTTGCTTAACACACAAAAATAACACATTATATAGATTTGTTGGTTCAACCATAACAATAATATTTGTTGTGATTTTGCACAACAACAAGGTTGCAATTGTTAGGTTGTGAGGCTAAAAGAACCCGAGAAGATTTTAACGAAGCCTCTGTTGGGCTTTGACAGAGAACGACAGAGGGTAGGCATTGTTCGTGGGTCTGCAGCAATAGAGCCCTCCTTGGATTTAACTATTATGGGGGCTAGTGTCCATATGGATGTTGAAGCCCGAGATTCTTATCATGGGAAATAAGTTAGGGTTTAGTTGTCCAGCCCTATATATAAATCTCACATGTAATTGTAAACCTTGGTACTTATGTATTATTAGGGTTTGTACCTTGTGCAATTCGGCACAAAGCATGTGCATATTAGCACATTGCTTAATAATATTCTCTCTCGTTCAAGAGTGGACTAACTACGATCACCTAGATCGTGAGAACCAATATGAATTCATGTGTCATATTGTTCTTATGTTTTTTATGATCTTGTAGCTTCTGGTTATGCTATGTTTATTGTATGATGGTGGTTACACAACGTGTTCATGTGTTTGACTCTGTATGTTTATACGGTTGTTATGTTTGGGCTCATATTCCTATCAAATGATATCTCATAGGAGGGTGACGAAGCTTGCTAGGGTTTTATGCTAGGATGGTGGCTTCCCTAAGAGTAATATGACTCGAATAGATTGGTATTAACAAATTTGCATGTTGATAATGTTAATAGATCGTTTGAGAATAAATATCATAAGTTACGCTTCACACATATTCTTCATTTAACATCAGTTTAGATTAGTTGTGGTGACTTTATGTGATGATTTCGGTTGACTTTGATAAAATTTAGACCTCTTCTTTATGTTTCGAGTTTCGTAGAGAGGCAAATTGACTTTTTCTTGGAGGTTCTCAGGAACCAATTAAGTTACATTATAACTGCTAGCTAGTTTTGAAGTTCTTGCTTGCAAAGCTCGAAGTTAAGTTTCCACTAAAAAAGTGTTAGATATTAGTTCAACACTAGAATGAGTAATGCAAGGACTTATATGTGTACTCGATTGTGTCCTCCATCACGATGCCAAAGCACACAATTCTGATATTTAGAGTTTTTTTTCATGTTACGTGTAAGATTAGAAACCAAGTGAGAAACAAGGAACAAACCAATCTATCTTCAAGACTCCAATCAGCCTATAACCCCATTTTGCACAAATCTTCATTGGTAAAATTAACTTAACTATGATAATTTGCTACACTGAATCTTGATCCATCAGTATTCAAATTTTCGAAAGTCATTATGCCTATCTTTTGTACATATCAAACGCTCATGCAAAATGAGGCAATAAAACCTTCAGTACATCTATACTATCTATAATGGAAAACCAACTTTTCTTTAGAGTGAAAAGTAAAAACTGAATTTATTTAAGGAAATATTGAAAACTTAATTGTGTACCTATTAGCGAAAACTATTCAATAATTATAATCTGGAAAAGTATTTAATCATATAATGTACACAACTGAAAACTTATGCCGCTATAAATTCCGTTGTTGTACACGGGTACTCGTCTAGTACATATCAAATGCTCATACCTCACTCGGTTTTTAAAGTTTATGGTTTACAACTTTTCATAAGGTATTTGGGGCCACAGAATGAAAGTTGTACTAATAAACCAAAGTGATATTTACTTTCTAATTAAGGTGTATTAAATTCATTAATGTGGATAGATTAGGGTCCGTTTGGTTTGTGGATTGTTTTAGGATTTGGATTTGAATTTAAATTTGGATTAGGATTTGAATTTAGATTTGATAAAAGTAAATGAAAGAGAGAAAATATATTTTAAAGTATTAAATAATTGTTTTAAAATTTTATTTATTACAAAATAATTGAAAATGTTATAAAAGACAAATATTAGGTCCTTCAGAAAATAAAACATTTAATGGGAATTTAAAAATGTGGGACCACTGGATTTCATGGCAAATATTTAAGGGAATTGATTTGTACATTTTCACTTTTGATTGGGACACTTCAATTACCGCATTAGACAGATGTACTATATTTACATTATGCTTTGATTACTTGTATATTAAGGCTGTGTTTGGCAACAAGTGTTTGGAGCGTTTAGGAGCGATAAGCGACAAGCGGTAAGCATTTGCTTGTTTGGCAACACCTCAACAAGCGTTTGAAACATGGCCAACTGCTCCAATCTAAAATGCTTCTTGAAGAAGCGGTAAGTGACAAGCGATAAGCGGTAAGAATTTGTTTGCTTTTACACTTTATAATTTAGTTACAGCTACATTACCAAACACGTTTTAAAAACAAACAACTACTGCTTACTGCTAACTGCTGCTACTACTGTTTACTGCTTATTGTTACTGCTACGTGTCGCTAAACATAGCCTAAGTGTGCAAATAAGAAATAAATTGTGCAAATCACCTCCCCAATATTTAAGAGTGGTTTTGAAACAAACACATATTTTGGTCTTTAAAGTCAAATCTAAAAGAGATGAATGCCAACCAAACGGGCACTTAGTTTTAAAACTTGAGATTTTCTAACAACTAAGGGGCAGTTTGGTATGCGGTTTTTGAATCAAAGAATGAAATGAAAGCTCGTAGAATTTGTTTGGTACAAGATGTCACAATCAAACAATCAAACCACACCCATAACTCCATTCGTCACTAGCATACCAGGATTTGAGAGGATATTCTGACATTTTGCCTGACCCCAACACACTCCTCTTTTCTCAACCATAGATTTTAAACTCTTTTAATTTTTCTTTGATTTTCAATATTTATTTCTTTTTAATTTTTGTTTTTACATCTAATTTCAATCATTGTTTTTCTTTTAAAACAAGCAACATTTTTAATCAATATCACATTTCTCTCTCCTAGTTTTCTTTCAAACCAATAGAAAATCCAAATCCGATTCCAATCCCGTTGACAAACCAAACGCACCCTAAGCTTATTTTATTTTAAAATATTTTTAAATATGAAATTGCTTGATATTAATATATATTTTATTAAAATCACTTACTTTACCTGTATGTGTTGAATTCACTATTAAAATGACGAGTTTTATTTTGAAAACATTATTAATTAAGAGATTCTTAAACAAAACTTATAGGGTTATTGTTAACAAATCACTTAAAACTTATACTTTTTCACTTTCACTTTTAGTGTTCATATCATACTTTTTTTTTTAATTTACTTTAGTAATGTAGTTTACTATTCGGTATAGGAGAAAAATTAATTTGCATACCTTTATTTTAATGCATACTAATGGATAAATTCTCACCATTCACTTAGTTTGATCTAATGACGGAGATTAAACCTAAGATTTAAATATTTAATCTTATAAAACCTTTTTACTCACACTATATATATATTTTTTTCTTTTTTTAATTCATCATTTCATCTTCATTTATTTTTCACACACTCAATGTGTGTTTCTCTCTCCTCCCTTTCTTTAAAATTCAGCTAAAGATCTCCATCCACAACTACTCTGATCTTCATTCCGACCATCTTCATCATCTCACCTTCACGTCGCGATCATCAGAGATACCAAAATCTTAGCTCCGGTTAACCGGCTGTGGCGTGGAAACTTTTTCCGGTGACGGTGACGAGAAGATTGCGTCATTATCTTTTAGATCTGATGAAGACGAAAAGATGAAGTCTTCATATTTTTGTTTTCGTTGTTTACCGGTACGGCGGAGATAATAGTGGTTGTGGTGGTTTCCATGAATGGAGGAGGGTTGTTGGTTCACCAGAAAATATTGAGCATTGACTGTTGACTAACAAACACATCCTTACGTATCTTGTTTCGAGAGTGAGTGTTTGATTAGCTGTGAATGATGAAAATTGTGTTTAGTTTACTGATGTATTGTTTTAATTTGTTGATAAGCTGTTTAAGATGGTCTATGTTTGCTTATTATAAAGTTGTTAGTTTAATTTGCTTTTAACTGCATTTGATTGTTGTTTTTCTGTGTGATTGCTTCATTTTAAAGCTGTTTTGAATCTGCTTTGTATAATATGTGTAGTATCATCAGAAATATATTAATTTGACAATGGTATAAATTTGCTTATTAGTTAAGCTCTTTAGTTTAATTTTGTTTGAATTGCATTGGATTGTTGCTTTTATTGATGTGAATGCGTCATACTAAAGCTGTTTCGAATATGTTATGCATCTTATGTGTAGTATCACTTGTGATATTTAAGTTGATTAATAGTGTACAATGGTTATTAGTTAAGCTCTTAGCTTATTTTACTTGAACTGCATTTTGGATTACTGTTTTTATTGATATTGATGCTTCATATTAAAGTTTTTTTTTGAACTTGCTTTTAACTGCATTTGATTGTTGTTTTTCTAAGTGATTGCTTCATTTTAAAGCTGTTTTGAATCTGCTTTGTATTATATGTGTAGTATCATCAGAAATATATTAATTTGACAATGGTATAAATTTCCTTATTAGTTAAGCTCTTTAGTTTGATTTTGTTTGAATTGCATTGGATTGTCGCTTTTATTGATGTGAATGCGTCATACTAAAGCTGTTTCGAATATGTTATACATCTTATGTGTAGTATCACTTGTGATATTTAAGTTGATTAATAGTGTACAATGGTTATTAATTAAGCTCTTAGCTTATTTTACTTGAACTGCATTTTGGATTACTGTTTTTATTGATATTAATGCTTCATATTAAAGTTTTTTTTGAACCTGCTCTGCATCATATGTGTAGTATCACTTGTGATATTTTGTTTCACATCTTTTGTTATTTATGTGTTTTGTTTGTTTTGATGAAGGTGTTACATAACAAACAAGATGGTTAAGTTACGTGTTATTGTCAACTTTTAGTTCGCCGTGGGATTCTATGTCGACACATATTTTGTGTGCTCATGAATTGTAATGTCGTACATTATCCATAACAATATATATTGAGGCGTTGGAAAATGGATTTAATTCCACCTGATTTGAAGAAGAAGAAAAATTGTTATTTCTGAAAAAAAAAATAAAAAAAATAAAAAAATAAAAAAAAAATCGAGAGGCTTGCAATTGAGGCGTCTACTTTAGTGGACATGTGTGTACATATATTAAACAATAATTATTCTATGTTTGATGAGTTTGAACAAGTGTTTGAGGATTTCTTTTAATAAGTGTTTCGAGGAATTTGCATCATGTATTGATTTTTCAAACATTTAAATAGATGTTAAATTATTTTCAATTTTCCATTAATTTTTACTTTTGTGTATCACTTGTGATACTACACTGTAAAGCAAAGAAAAGTGTTTAAGTTTCAGGAGATGCCAAAGCCGCATGTTGAGCCGGTGTTAAAATATGACAAGTGATGTTTATCATTTCTTTCATATACACTTGGTAAAATAATAAATTCATTGTCACGTTTGTTAAGAATGTAATATTTCACATTCTTAGTTGAGTATCACAATTGATAACACATATATGTAGAGAACCAAAACCGTAATCATTAACATTTTATATGAATTTAATTATCTCTTGTAATAATTCACATTCTTAGATGTGTATCCCAATTGATAACACTTTTATGTAGAAAACATAAACTATTATCATTAGCACTTTACATTACCAAGCAAAATATTTTAGTACCAGTTGTTAAAACATAAATTCATACATAACATCAAACACATATTAAGCCACAACATTGGATTTCACACTATTAGAAGCTGTAAAATAAGGTGATAAAACACATATTAAATAGGATATCACAATAACTAAACAATCATTAACTATGTTTTTGAAATATCACAAGTGATAATAGTGTTCTCATTTTTTTATTTTTTTTTTTATTTTTTTTTTGCAAGCCTATTTGCATACTTTATTATCAACTTATTTTGGTCATTCGTTTCATGAACAAGGATCTTTGGAGTGTATCTCATTCTCATGTTATTCAGCTTTTTAGAGGAGCTTTTAATATCACATATGTGTCGACTTCTTTTTGTTGAATCAGTGGTGGTGTTGAAGGAACATGTGATGTCACAGGTGTTTGAGCTTCTTCAGTTTGTTTATGAAGACGTTGTGCTTTCTTCAACCATAACTTCTTCAGTTTGTTGATTCAAGCATAGAAATTTTCAAATCTCGCTGTAAAACCTATCGAAACATGCACAGTAGGGGTGTCCAAAAGAACCGAGGAACCGTACCGGTACTGTACCAGAACCGGAACGTATATTAGAACCATGGTACGGTTCTTGGTTCCTAAAATTCTAAACTTTCGGTTCTCGGGACGGTTCGGGTCGGAACCGTCCGGTTCCGGTTCTTTCCCGAAAGAACCGAACACTTTGAAAATATGAAATTTTATAGGGTTTATTTGGGACATTGTGTAATGTGTATAGCCTTTTAGAAAGAAAAAAAAATAATTATTAAACTGTAACATAAAAAATCTAAAACTTAAAAACACATAATAAAAATAAAACCCTAACTTTTAATCAATTCAAAGATCATCATCATCGTCATTCATCAACATGAAAGTAAGTTTATCTCGAAATCACTATCGTAAGTGTATCTCGAATATGTACTAAACGAGTATTTGTATTTTTGTGTGTATTTGTATTTTTATAGCATTATTAGCATTTCTTTATGAATGATCAACGATGAAAAAAATAAATTATTTAAACACTTAGGTTCTTGTGGGAAAATACCGAAATTCCCGTACCGGAACTGTACCGAAGAACTTGGGACGGTTCTTGGTTCCACTTTTTCCATATTTTCGGTTCTCGGTTCTTTCGGAACGGTTCCGGTTCGAGACGGTTCCAGTACCATGGACACCCCTAATTGCACAGTGTATCAATTAAATAAACAAATCCATCACAAATCTAACGAAAGCATCATGACATCTTTTATTATCGGTTAAACCTAACCAATAATATCTCATATTATCACAAAAACACCAAAATCTTCATAAATGTCTTCAAAAACATAAACAAATTCCTAAAATAACAAAAAAATCATCACAATCATCACAGCATAATCTATCAATAAGCAACTAGAATGAATAAAATTACAAAAAAATATTCAAAATATCATAAAAAAATATATATAAAATCCAAAAATAAGAAGAATATTTAAAAAAAAACTTAAATAACAACAAACTAATCGATCTGTATAAGCGTATGATCATCGGGGTTATGAATCTATTCGTTTTGAACCGTTTTTTTCCATGATCGGTTGATTTACTGGTTCCTTGTTCCATTTATGTGTTTATTTCGTTATTTGCACAAATTTGTGCTTATTTTTTGATTTTTGGTGAGGGTTTTATGTGTATAGAGAGAGAGGGAGAGGGAGAGGGGTTGAGGGGGAGAGAGAGAGTAAGGGGGAGAGAGAGAGAGAGAGAGAGAGAGAGAGAGAGAGAGAGAGAGAGGGGATTTGGGGTAGTGAGATAGTGACAAGTGAGAAGAAAAGAGTGGTTGGGAGAGTTTGAGAAATTTACAGTTTTGATCTTTAAGTTATGGGAGGAATTTACACAGCTAGCCTCTCCATTTTTTTTTATTATTATTTTTAAATGTTTAATATGGGACCTTAGATCAAAATTTTTTAACGGCACAGATCCGTCCATTATATGTAGGGGATTTTGAATTCCCAAAATAACTTGCCTCTTTGATATAGATAAAAAGTTTAATTTGTTAGATTACTCAAACTTATATTATTAGGGAATGTCTAACTAATGCCCTAAGGGCATTGGTTAAGCTTTGTTTTCTTGTGATTTTTAATTCCTATTTATGTGGGTCCTTGTCTAAATATGTAATTTTGTGTCAAATACAAGGACCATTTATGTAATTAAAAACCACAAGAAGACAAATCTTAACCAATGCCCTTAGGGCATTGGTTAGACATTCCCATATTATTATTACAAATTTAAGGAAGTATTATAAATGGTATGTGAAGATAAATTGTTATTTTGTACAAGATAAGTATTACATAGTACTAGTAGTTATTATATTTTAGACAATAAATCCGAAAATGGAAGGAGTATATAGGTTAATTATTACTTTCTCTGTTTCAAAATTATTGTTATCAGATAAAAATCACAAAGTTTAATAAAAGTGAGAATCTTAACCGTTCGAATAGAATATTCTTCTACTAAATTATTTTTTACTTTAAATGAAAAATGAGCAATTATTTTGAGATATTCCAAAAAAGAAATGTTGATGGATGGAGTAAGTTATTAACACTAATGTAGCTATGTGGTCCGACGACTAGCTAGCTTAAAATTTAGAATAATGAGTTGTAGAAATTGAAGAATGCTTTGGTCCGTCGTGGTCTACAATCATTTGTGTAGCCTGGTCACTAGTTTCAATACGTGACCGCTTGTTTCATTGTTTGTTGTCCTTCCTAGTTTCTACAGTTAGATTAATAAAAATACGAAAGTTTATGAAATTAATAAAACAACTTTTACCTGTGTTCGAACGGCATTTACATTTACATGTGACTATGTGAGTATGTTACTCGAAAAAAAAATAAAAGTTGAATCAAGCTCTAAAAAAAGTTAATAATGCAATTACTTACAACTATTTTATTTTGTCGATCACGTGAACATCTATCCTTCAAAAGTTCAAACTTCAAAGTTCACCATGCAACTGTATTTACATGCAATTAAATGCAATGTAGTTTCTATGTCCATGAAAGCTAGCCCATTAGTCATAATGTTCAACCATCAATGTGTTAATACAATTAATTTTTAAGTCTTTTGTATTATTTGCTTTAATTATGTAAGGACAACCCTTAGATGCTCATCGCAAGTTAACGACTTTTGTACACCACACATAATGAGAAGGGATCGATAGTCAATATTTTGAATTTAATTGAAAATGGTGTGTACTTAACATTAAACTCTAAAATATGTACAAGATAAATTTCGTTTTTACATTAGTGATGACGAATTGAAGATATGCACGCGCATATCCTGATTCAAGTATCCTGTTTTTACATTAGTGATGAGGCAGATGAGCTGATAAATCAGGCTATTCAAAGGTCCATGAGTGATCTAAATTAGTGTACTAGGGCATGTGTCGGCTTTAACTATGTCATTTATTATTTTGATCCAAATAGAAACACAACAGTATTGCTTTCACCGTTTCACGTTAATGGAAAGAAAAATAATTGCAATTTTTTGTACTAGATTGGCTAACAATATTAACCTTTATATATGTAACAAAATAATCTTATTGCATTAATAATATATTTTTTTTGAAAAGCAACAGTTTTATTAACACTACAAAAAAAAAAAAAAAAAAAAAAAAAAAAAAAAAAAAAAAAAAAAAAAAAAAAAAAAAAAAAAAAAAAAAAAAAAAAAAAAAAAAAAAAAAAAAAAAAA
>LBNU01022325.1:0-16425 GCA_014162995.1 Artemisia annua
TTATCTAAGATAATAATTCTAGATCAATTGCTCAACTGGGATCAACATCCTCCTTCTTATGCTTAAGCATATGCTTAAAATCTTTCCAAGAAGGAGGTAATTTATCAATGATACAAGAGACTGAAATAGCCTCATCCATGTTCATCTTGTGTTGTGTGAATCGACCAAGTATACTAAGAAGTTCATTGTATTGTTCCATGACAGGTCTAGAATCGACCATTTTGTAATTGTTAAAATTACTTACAAGGAACTTCTTACTTGATGCATCCTCAGCCATATACTTGGCTTCCAAGGAATCCCATAGTTCTTTAGAAGACTCAACATTCTGATAAATATCAAAAAGAGAACCAGACATACCATTGAGGATTAAACCTCTGCAGACATAGTCATCATTCTCCCACTTGCTTTTTGCCCTCATCTGTTCCATGGTAGCATCATCCCCATAATCTTCAGGAATAGTAGATGTGAGAACAGACACCACATTCATGCTTGTCAGCAAGAACTGCATCTTCTTCTGCCATCTTCTGCTTCAAACTTTTCCAGCTTAGAAAAGTTAGCAGCCATATGTCTCATAACAGCAGCCATTGATTATCACTAATAGTTTCTATTGATTGTTGGTTTATATGTGTTTGAGTGTTCCCAGAACAGGGTAAAGATAATCAATGAGTACCGGATATTCACTTGAAATCGTGTTATCACTTTCCAATAGAAACTATTCGACCCTATGCCTGGGTTACACGAATATCTCTATGGGATAAGACCAAGTGATGTTCTTGTTTTAGGCACAAATCAAGAACCTAATCGTATTTAAGTGTTTAGGGTTTGTGTTCATCGTCTCCATGCAGATGTGTTATGACCTCTATTTATAATAGAGTTTACTCAAACCCTAGCCCATGGAATTATGTATAATTAACGGCCCATTAATTATAACATAATACTTTCCATAATAGTAGGAATCCGTGGTTATCAGTGGAAACAATAACACTAGCAGTGGTAATGTTAACACTATCAGTGAAAACTAACAGCAGTTGGATGCTTACACTAGCAGTGGGAACTGCTAACACTAGCAGTGGGATCAGCAGCAGAATCATACTAGCAGCAGAATCCACTAGCATAACCACAATTGAGTCAGGGTGTTCATGGACCAAATGGGTGTACACTCCGTACCTCCAAACCCATTACCAGGTGTGAACTCATCCCTCAAGTGCACTAAATTTTCCAACAGAATGTTACAAACATTACACACTTTCAAACAGTTTAACACATTTAATCCTTTTTTTGACCCCGTTAAATAATTAACAAAACCAAAATCTACCCATTCATAAGCAAATGGGCTGAATTACAACCTTTAATTCTTATGCTTATACAAGGAACTTCTGGTTTCTGTATACAAGTAGTTTCACAAACTCACTTTCGGACATAATATAGGCATGTGTAAGTGATTTACCTTATAAACTGACCAAAACCACCTTTACTATGCTTATTGTTGTCTGAGAAGTGATTGGTATATCACTATATCTAGCTATTTTAGCCACACTAAATGATGGCAAGTCTACATCTATATTCTGGCTCCCATCTGGATAATCTTCACCAAGGGCCTTCATCAGCTTACCTACAAAGTGGTATATCAAGAGGTAAGCACATGCTTGCTCTTCATTTATATGCAGTGGCTATAAGAAGATTGATTGCATTACATGATCCCCTAGAACATTTCTTCTTATAAGCATGCACTGCTAAAAATTTGACGTACCAGCAGTCATGGCGACTCTTACATAAAGATCACTATTTTCCTCTAACACTCTTACATCCATTAAACTTCTGAACCATAGCAAACATCCCCTTCCAACTCTTTCGAGATCCAAATTTGCATAAGCTGTACAAGAACAATTCCTCTTACATGCTACCTCACATTCCCCAATGTTCATGCTCACATTATACCATGACCATCACGTGTCTGGCAATTTAACCCCTGGAAATTTCTGAAATGCATCCCATGCACACAATCCAAAGGTTTCTTATGCTGGCAGTAACTTGACCAATTTCCTGTATTACATTCTTCTGGTTGTGATGGTTCAAAACATCCAGACAACTGCAGACTGGTGAGTTGTTAATGTTACATATTCCATGTGGACCACATATTCCATACTGAGTACACATATCTATAGTTGTAGGAAAATATGGAGTCCAACCTTGGGAGGGATCGACCCAATTCAATCGCACGACTGTGCCTTCTAAACTTAGATAATCCTTGAACGAAATGAAGTATCTATAAGGTCATATTTACTGATATACCTCTTTTTTATTGATAACAAATTAATATGTGCAGATTAGTTTTTGTGTCTTACTAGGAAAGCCACTCAATCTAAGACCATTCCATGGTCCAAATCTATATTGTATAACCGAACCACGTCTCTGAAATGCCTGCGGGTTTCCATTTGTATCCATATAAAGTACATATAAACCTAGTGAAGGATCATCGAGACTCTTCCAAGAAGTAAATTCTCTCTTTCCCAGTCACGAAATCTTTCCCAAATTTCATTCCTCTACAAGTAGTGTCAGTAATGTTATCAAAACTTTGCCAAACAATGTCACTGTCATTCCCTACAATCATATTTCCGGTATCCAAAAGCTGTGCAACTAGACTAGTAGTCCCTTCAGTCACAGATGAATTCGATAACTGTTTGACAGTTTCTCCACCGTTCAGAATCAGCAAATTTCCGTGACTACTGACTTTAAACACGCTTGATGTGTTCGTAAGCAGTTTATCTCTATTAGCAACTCATACAACTGTTTGAGGTGATATGTTGTAATGCCATATCCCCACTTATCGGTTCTTTGAGCTTCCAGGGCTAAAGAATCCAAGTTCATACATTCCACCAGTTTAAAAAGATTTGAATAGTAAATGTGTTTGTCTTTTATTTTTAGACTACTATGAATGTGGTAATATTAATTCCATCCGGCTACAACGTGCGAGCAAGGCCGTCTCGTGGTTTTCAGTGGCCCTAGGCAATAACAACAAAGAGGCCCTATCCACTTATAAACTAAAGAGAAATTACATATAAACGTGAATTATATGACTCTTTAATATTATACGTATCTATATGCTAAACCAATAAAATGTGGCCCCTTTTTAGTGGCCCTGTGAGACAGCACCCATTGCACACCCCTCCGAGACCCCTCTGCGTGCGAGCAATTCAATCCTTTTTAATATCAAATAGCATTCTCATTTAGTCTTCAAACAGTTTTTCAGGCGTACTGTAAAACGTATTATATAATTTGGATTCTTTTACTAACCTCAAATAGAAAATATTGCGTATTTCTATATCTTAAGTCGAAACAGAGTTGAGCTAACCCAAACATATATTGATACGCGCTATATCTGAAAATCTGTTTCGATGCGATTGTTCAAACAGATTGTTGGGTGATTTGGAGGAATAGGAATAAAGTTTGTTTTGAAGTTAAAACACCAAGGAAGGATACCTTACTAGATGAGATCAAAACACTTTCATTTTCTAAATTCGGCCTGTTTGGTATGAATGGATAGTAGATCCACAGTTTGCTTGTGAATTGTGATATTACAATTAATGCAAGTTTCGTTGTTTCTAGCTTCTTGCTAGATTCTATTTTAATAAAAATTGAAGCCGATAAAGAAAAAAACATATTAAATATTTAACTTACTAATTGAGTCTACCATCAAAATATAAGATGAAACACAGCAAGTCACTAATAGATAACCAATCCAACTTGCCCATGGTTCCATCTTCATAAAAAAATGAATTCTTCTTTTAGTGATTCTGACAATTGATGCATTATTGGATCATAGTTGAATATATACGATATATACTAGAGTTACACATATTATGAGCACACTGAAGGAAGAATTTATATACTGCTATCGAGCATCTAACAGTGTTATAGTAACATCATCAATAGAACCTACTGTTGGCCCCGACGAAATAGATCTAAGTTCTGGCATTTCCTCTTCAGCCAAAAATGCAGGCTGTTTAGGTGGAGGCAAAGCTTTCTCATTACCTAACATGAGAACCACTGACGACATAGTTGGCCTATCTTCTGCATGATGTTGCACACATAACAAACCAATATGTATTGATCGTAATACTTGGGACTCAACACATGATGGTTTTAAAGAAGCGCTCACTAGCTCAAGCGACCTGCCTTCTTTGTACAATCTCCATGCCTAAGATATGTCAATAACATGAATAATGCGCTAATAGTAAGAAAATATGCTAATCGTACAAAAGAACCCAAACACAAAAATTCTTACATGTCCAACAAGGGTATCGTTGTGTTCTTCTCGCGAATATCCTCTGTTTTTCTTCCCGGTCACTATTTCCAACACCAAGACACCAAAGCTATACACATCCGATTTTACCGAATAAAACCCATGCAACGCATACTCCGGAGGTATATAGCCACTATAAAGAATGGAATTTTGATATGACCACTTCAAATAACATAAATAATATCAAATGTGAATCAAGATTCTTACTAGGTTCCAGCCACTCTGCTAGTATTAGCTTCTGTCTCGTATCCATTAAACCTTCTAGCAAGGCCAAAGTCTGATATCTTCGGGTTCATGTCCTTATCCAACAAAATGTTGCTAGCTTTCATATCTCTATGGATGATCCTTAGACGTGAATCATGATGTAAATAAAGAAGCCCTCTAGCAATTCCATGGATGATACAATAACGACAAGGCCAATCAAGTATTGAGCTTCCATAACTGTTATCTGCTAATAAGTTAATTACTTTGAATATTAGTTAAAAAACAATAGTAGTTTTTAGTAAGTATGAAAAGTAAAAAATTTGCGGCGAACCGANAAATATAAACGAGTCTAGGCTTTTGTTTGCCATGTATTCATATATTAGCAGTTTTTCATTTCCTTGAATGCAGTAACCTAGAAGCTTCACGAGATTCCGATGCTGAAGTTTGGCGATTAACCTAACTTCATTCTTAAACTCATCAACCCCTTGTGTTGAAGTTTGCGAGAGTCGTTTTACAGCTATTTCTAGTCCATCTTCAAGCACACCCTAAACGTTAAGGTTATTGATTAATAATCCTCAATAATTTTAACTTAAAACATATAGGAATATATTACCTTGTAAACAGGACCAAATCCACCTGCACCAAGCTTATTGTTAATGGAGAAGTTGTTAGTAGACTTAGCAATCACAGAAAGGCTGAACGACGACAACTCAATATCTTCCATACGACCCTCAATGGTATCATCACAGGCTGGCGCTGGACCTACAATAAAAAACAATATTTTTTGTTTATTACTGAGTAGTACTTAGTTTATCTATTTTCAACCTTACAGAGTTAACATGTTTGAGTTACCTAATATCAACTTGCGAGATCTTTTATTTTTTCTCCATGCTACATAAAATGCTAGAATAACACATACAAGGACCGAACCAAGTGATGCTGAAACAACTATTATGGTGATTTGTTTCTTCTTGTTGGAGCCTTGCTTCTGGGCTGTCGGTCCTTTAATTAAAATATGTAATTAAAGCGACAATTTTCATGTTATTATTTAATACAGATTTGCATATAGAGACTTACTTGTTAGTTCAGAGGCAGGCATTCGTATATAAAGCACTTGATCAGTTTCCTCAAGCTTTCGAACATCCATCAGATCAGTGAACCATAGCAAGCATCCGCTCCCGCCATTTCTAGCATAAGCATTACAAGAGCAATTCTTCTTGCAGGCTAATTCACATTCGCCAGGTGTCATGCTCTGATTGTACCATGAATTATTCTTGTCTGGGAATTTCACACCTGGAATATTAAGGAAACCATCACCATCCCCATTTCCACATGATAATGGTTTTATCCGTTTACACCCACTTGTAAAATCTGCTATGTTCCATTCTTCAAGGTTTTGAGGTTCAAATCCTTCCAGGCAACTACAAGAAGGGCTGTTGTTGATGTTGCAGACTCCATAGGCACCACAGAGGTAATTATCACATATATTGGGTGTTGTTGAAATTACGCTCAACAATGAGATAATTAGAATACCTGAGTGTAATAGAAAGGTTAAAGTAAGCTTATCCATGAATATGAAGTCAATAATTCTGCGGGCTTAAGACACAAAGGGCATGGACCAAAACAACAATCTTTTTAAAGTTTGTTGCAAATTTCAAAAATGATGGCCTAGTACATGATATTTAGCACCAACTGACCCATGTAAGACACCAACTTCTACCATCAAGCATTTGTTTTCATTCATCTACGACGTTAAAACTTGAAGGTCCCATGACGAAGAAACTACAGAATGCTTGGTTGTGATGGCCTGAGTGCGACCTTAGTTTATGTTTTAATGTGCTTGATGATTCTAGATTCACTTGGAATTAAAAAAATAAATAATAAATAAATAAAAATAGTCAATGTTTGACCGACAAGCATTCATGGGTGCACTAATAGCAATTTAAACACAACTTTTTTATTAAGCATCGTTACTTGTATATATTGGTGGAAGCCTTTTTAAGAGGATCTCCAATTTTGACATTAAAATTTTGCTCTATTTCAGTGCAAATAAAGCATATCTTTTTAGAATATGCTTTCACTAAAAAAAATTTCACTCCAATATATACACTTTGCATTAAATTTTGCACTCAACATTTTTTAATGAGTTTAAGTAATTTGTTTTTCCAACCTAATTTTCTTCCATTATATGAAATCGACTAACGTTCTAATATTACGTTATAATACAATAACTTGCATAACGATAAAGAGATACGAGTAACATTTACACATAGATTAACATATCAAACAAGCACACTATCTCGATCACATTTATTATAAAAATAAGATAAGCTTCTAATGTTCGATGTTACCAAGCCGATCCCATAGATGTTTAATAAGTGCATTACAAAGTTCGAAATGGCCTTCTATGTCTTTAATTTTTTTATGTTGAGCAATGAGAGATGCACAAATAAAAATTTAGACTAAATTGAGACAACAATAACATACTCAAGAAGTTGGCGCATCTGTAAGAAAACTGAATTTAACTACTTAGATTAATAAAGAAAATGTTTTACAATACCAACTGTTCTCAAACAGTTAAACAACCCTTGATCTCAATCAGGAAATGTAAAGTAAAATACAAATGAAAGTTGTGAATGTTTGGGATGATGATCAAGAGAATGAACAGAGCAGCAATATATAGAGAAACAAAAGGTTAGGTCGTTTTCCATGGATGAGACAGGAAAACGGCTACACACAGAAGATAACAATAGGCTCCAACGGGTGAATGAGTCAACCCTAGCATATATCTTTCATCTTTTCCACAATGCTCCCTTCTACTTCTCTTTATCATAATTTGGCCACAAAACTTGTCAACACAGCAAACCTGAGAATCAAACATGACAACATTAGTCCCTCAACTTTTATCCAGGCCAAAGTTATATTTTAACATCCCCCCTTAATTTTGGCCTGGAATACATCAAGTAAGCCCAGTTTAGAAACCATTTTGAAATGTTGAGTTTTATCAAGTCCTTTTGTAAAAATGTCTGTTGTTTGATCAGCAGTGTGAATCTTAGCAGTTTCAATAACACCAATTAAGATTTTTTCTCTAACAAAATGGAGATCAATCTCCAAATGTTTAGTCCTCTCATGGAAGACTGGGTTAACAACAATCTTAATTGCTGCTTGACTGTCACAAAAAACTTTTACCGACATAAAATGTTCCCAGTTAAGATCCTTAAGAATTTTAAGGATCCAAACAATCTCAGAAGTCACAGAAGCTAAAGCTCTGTACTCAGCTTCTGCAGAAGACTTTGAGAGGGTGTTCTGCTTTTTGCTTTTCCAAGAAATCATAGAACCATTGAGACTAACACAAAATCCAGTAACTGATTTTCTTGTAACCACACACTTAGCCCAATCTGCATCTACAAATGCATTCAATGAATTCTCAGAATTCTTAGTTATATGCACACCCATTCCTAGAGAACCTTTTAAATACCTCAACACCTTTAAAGCAATTTTTAAATGAGACCTTAAAGGGGAATGCACAAATTGGCTCAGGCAGTGTACGGCATAGGATATATCAGGCCTAGTGTGAGTTAAATAAATCAGTTTACCAATAAGTTTTTGACACTCAGTGATATTATCAAGTAATGGATCTGTGTCAGTAGGTTCAGAAGTGATATATACACACTCTATTCAAGAGGAATAACAGAAGGTTTACAAGCAAGAAGACCAAACTCAGATAATAGATCTAGGCAGTATTTTCTTTGTGATAAGAACTATATAAGAAGGCATTATTGACATCTAATTGAAAAATAGGTCAGCATTGTTGAACAACCAAGTTAATAACACATCTAATAGTGACTATTTTAAGCACAAGAGAGAAGGTTTCATCAAAATCAATTCCTTCCTTTTGACCAAATCCCTGGACAACAAGTCTAGCCTTAAATCTATCAATGTCTCCACTAGACTTGTATTTAATCTTATAAACCCATTTAGATCCAATAGCCTTTCTATCACTAGGCAATTCAACAATCTCAAAAGTATCATTTTCATATAAAGCTTTCATTTCAGTATTCATTGCCTCTTTCCAGTGCTGAGTTTTGCTGGCTTCCCAATAATTTTTAGGTTCTGAAAGTTTGTTTAACTTTGTTATAAAGCAAAAGTTTTCAGAGTTAAGATTGGCATAGGTAACAAATTTTTCAAGACCATATCTAACTTTGGAATCAACCACAAATTCATTATACTTGTTTCGAAAAACAGATGATCTTTCAAATCTTCTAACAGGTTGATTTTGCAAATTTGTTTGAGAGTCTGTGATTGGACTATCTTGAAATGAACCCTCAGAATGTACATTTTCATTCTCAAGTGTTGCAGACACCTCATTTTCAAGGGCAGAACCATTGGAACCCTGAGGATGCCCCAACTCAAACTCAAAAGGGTCAATTGTAGGACTGCCATCAAGAAAAGAATTCTTGCTAACACTAGGAGAATTTGCATGTTTGTTTCCATCATTAGATGGTTTATCATTTATATTTGTCTCATCATAGGGCATGTCAAGATCCTCATACACCACTTTATCAAAAAAGTTTGTATGATCCAGATCTTGACAAGTCTCAATCACAGAATCTGTCTTAAAAGGGAACACATTTTCAAAGAAATCAACATCTCTTGAGTACAAAAATTGTTTCCTTTCAAGACTGAAAAGCTTATATCCCTTTTTAAAAGAAGCATAGCCAACCAAAACACATTTTTCAGATCTGCTACTGAACTTATCATGATTATTAAGCACAGTAGCAAAACATAGACAACCAAAAGCTCTTAAGTGATTTAAGGAGCATTTTCTGTTAAAAATCATATTATAAGGAGAATTCCCATTCAGCACTGAAGAAGGCAACCTGTTAATAAGGTAACAAGCAGTAAGAATACATTCAGACCACAAATTCAAAGGAATTCCCCCTGAAACAGAAGGGATCTGGCAACATTAAGCAGATGCCTATGTTTCCTTTCCACAATCCCATTCTGTTGGGGAGTATAAGCACAAGAAGTCTGATGTATTATGCCATTAGTAATGCAAAACTCATTGAACTTATCATTCACAAATTCAGTACCATTATCATTTCTAAAAAATTTCACAGTTTTTTTTTAATTGATTTCTGATCAAATTAAAAAAGGCATAAACACAATCAAACACTTTAGTTTTAGCCTTAATCAAGTACACCCAAACAGCCCTGGTGTAATCATCAACAATGGTCAAAAAATACTTATATCCTTCTTTACTAGTAACCCTATAGGGTCCTGCACTATACTATGAGTAAGGATGCGTAGTAGCCCAGCTGTTTTTTTTGCTCAGTCTGAACATTCCCAATCTTTCTTTTGGCCTGCTGCTATCTTTTAGACCAACCTATCTATCTTATTCAATCATCCTGATTCATCTCCTCAGGATTCATCTCCTCAGGATTCTTGTATTCATTAAGCATATCCTCAGGAACACCTAAGATTACTTTCTTATTAGTGGCTCAAGATGGACAAGGTCTGCAAGCATAGAAGTTTTATGCTCACTCAAAGGAAAAGGTTCTCTGGTTTGTTTAGCCTTTTGACAAATTTCACAAACTTCCACATTATTTTTATTATCAATCTTAAGATCTTTGTTTAAAACTTTTAAGACTTGGTCAGAAAGATGACCAAGCCTGCAATGCCACAAGTGTTTAGACAAACCAGAAAAAGGACAAAATTGGTCTTTAGTACACAAATTACCTTCAGTTTTATCAAAAAAGTATAATCCATCAGACTGTCTACCAGTCCCCAGAAGTTTCACATCCCTCAAACNGCAAGCATAGAAGTTTTATGCTCACTCAAAGGAAAAGGTTCTCTGGTTTGTTTAGCCTTTTGACAAATTTCACAAACTTCCACATTATTTTTATTATCAATCTTAAGATCTTTGTTTAAAACTTTTAAGACTTGGTCAGAAAGATGACCAAGCCTGCAATGCCACAAGTGTTTAGACAAACCAGAAAAAGGACAAAATTGGTCTTTAGTACACAAATTACCTTCAGTTTTATCAAAAAAGTATAATCCATCAGACTGTCTACCAGTCCCCAGAAGTTTCACATCCCTCAAACCCTGAGATAACACATAGCACTTAGACTCATCAAAAGCAATGACAAATTTGCTGTCTCTAGCAATCTTATGAACAGACATAAGACTCACACAATATTCTGGAACAACAAGCACATCATACAGAGTTAAATTTTTGGTTAGAACCATATTTCCAACCTTTGTAATTAAAGCCTCAGTTTCATTAGGATGTGAGACTTTAATTCCAAGTTTGGAAATATCTAGTACATTAACCAAAAACTTATCAGTGTATGTTAGATGCTGATTTGCTCCAGAATCAACAATAATACCAGTTGCAATAAGTGCAGACCTGGCCTTACTGTTGTTGCAAAAAAATCTTTGGAAATTTTGATTAAAAAACTTGCTGTTGTTAAAAACAATACCTGCCACCTTGAGTGGTACGGAAGCCTAGGAACTTCTTTCTTCCCTTCTTACTTATATGTTTAATTTTGTTGTTGAAAACTGATACCATGTAAGAAAACTGAATTTAACTACTTAGATTAATAAAGAAAATGTTTTACAATACCAACTGTTCTCAAACAGTTAAACAACCCTTGATCTCAATCAGGAAATGTAAAGTAAAATACATATGAAAGTTGTGAATGTTTGGGATGATGATCAAGAGAATGAACAGAGCAGCAATATATAGAGAGACCAAAGCTTAGGTCGTTTTTCCATGGATGAAACAGGAAAACGGCTACACACAGAAGATAACAAAAGGCTCCAATGGGTGAATGAGTCAACCCTAGCATATATCTTTCATCTTTTCCACAATGCTCCCTTCTACTTCTCTTAATCATCATTTGGCCACAAAACTTGTCAACACAACAAACCTGAGAATCAAACATGACAACATTAGTCCCTCAACTTTTATCCAGGCCAAAGTTATATTTTAACAGCATCCATCGGGTTCAACTCATATGTCATTTTGAGACAAAATGACGACGCCTTCCAAGCTTTTGACTTGGTTATAGTATGTTTTAAAGTCTAGTACGTCAACTATTCTTTGTATTTTATAATTTATGTAAAATACAAAGAATAGAGTTGGTCCCCTATACTTTTATTGTCGTCATTATTATATATTTTGAACACCACTTGAGATACAATTTAATATATTTTTATTTTTTAATAATTAAATAATCTTAGAAAATGGAAAACAAACAAAAACTTCTGAAATTTACAGATTGATTTCTAGAGTTGGTCCCCTATGCACATACAATTTCTCTTTCTTCCTCATTTTATTATTATCAAAAGTTTAAAACCAACCCAAAGTTTTGAGTTTGAAGGTGGTTCGATTGAAACATGCTTAGTTCTGGAAGCTCTACACAACACACAAGCATCAAAGTTTTGACAATTTTTCCACCCATGTAGCCAAGATCAAGAGATAACAAAGTTTTGACCATTTTCCCTTTACTATTTTTCCGTCGCCACCTGTGGTGGTCATGCCACCACGTCCACAAAAGTTAGATCTATAAGAAGATTTTTCCCTTTACCAAACATGCACAATCTCAACCACAAAAGTTAGATCGGTGATGGCAGGTGATGGTGGGTTGCGGTGGTGGAAAATCGGTGATGGCAGGTTCCGGTGGTGGAGGTTCGGTGACGGCGGGTTTCAATGGTTAAGGGGGTTTGATGTTCCGTGGTGGCGGTGATGGTGGAGGATGATGGTTTGGGGGGTTTGATGAGTATGTTTTGTGTGTATTTGTATTAAAATGGGTGAGTGTTTATTTTTACTGTAAATTTGTTTGGGAGTGGGAAAAAAAGTAGGAGTATTTTCAGATGTAGAAGAGAGAGAAAGAGAAGTATGGTGAAAAGAGTGGCACTAATGTGTAAGAAAAAATTAGAGTGGAAGAAGCATGTGGGTCAACTGGTGTGTAAATGCAAAAATAGTGGTGTAGGAAAACACAAAGCCTATATTTATGTTTAGGGTTTTTCTAACTTGTGCCTTAGGGCACAAGTTAAGCACGCCAAAAGTACCGTGAGACCAATGAAAAGAAAAGGAATTCACACAAAAGTACACTTGTCTGTACTTTTGTGTGGGTCCATAAGTAATTTTATGTACTTAACTTGTGCCCTTAGGGCACAAGTTAGAAAAACCCATTCAACAAATATAATTAGGGCCCGTTTGGTATGTGGGATTTGCTTGGGTTTTGGATTTAATAAATGCAAACCAAATGTTTGGGTGTGTTTATAGGGTTTAAAATTAGGACTCAACCCAAATGGTCCCATACTTTTCAAAAGTAGGGGGAGGGGGTGGGGTTTGATAAATATTTATGTTTTTTGTGGGCTCCACTTACAACTCTACTCTAATTTATTTCTATATTTATTTTTAATAATAATATTTTTTGTTACAAAAATATTATATAAAATAATTAATAATATTAAATATTATTTTTTCTCTCCTACATCAAAAATCCAAATCCTAATCTACAACTTTATATTCAAATCCAAATCCTAATCTAAACCCATCTACAAACCAAACGGGCCCTTAATGCTCTTCTTAAAACACCTTTTCACTCAAAATTACAAATATATTATCACATGATATAACATAAGAAAGTGTGTGGGCGATTTTCACCAAACCCTACCAATCCTAATCGGTCCTTCATCGACTCACTAATTCCGTGTGGTTTGGCGTCGGTATTCAGGATTTAATCTCCTCTTAACGATTGCTGCTCCCCACTGTTCTTGAATCGTTGATTCCTTGTTTAGGGTTTTTTGAATTCGTATTCTCTGGGTGACTATCCCTTTATACTATAATCGATTATCTGCTATGGGTTAGGTGCTGCGCGATGAATGCTTCTAAACCCTAAGCGATTAGGGTTTTCTTTTTCTACATACTGTCCGCTCGTTGGTTGAGGTTTTCTGTTTTGTGGTTAGTAGGAAGATGAGTAATACACAACAATCGCAGGGTAACAAGGGTAGTGGTACTGTTCTTGGTCAAGTTGATGGTGTGCCTGCTCCGAATTCACACCAAACAAGTTCTACTGGTGGGACTGGGAATGCGAATGGTGATGGTAAGAATTCTAGTGACATCAATTCACATAATTTGCCTAAACTTTCATACGCTTCGTTGTTTAAATCTAATAATGCATTCAAATCGGTAAATATATGTGAGCTCCGTAATGAGGAGCGAGNCTCTACACCACCCTCAAACTTGGAAAGCTAGAAGAGACCGAGGTAATGATAGGTCTAGCGGACGGGAATATAGCATACCCGGTAGGAGTAGTGAAGGACGTGGTAGTTCACATTGGGAAGTTGACAATTCTAGCTGACTTCCACGTCCTCGATATGGTTTTTTTTTTGGGTAAAAGGGTTTCACCCTGGTAAAATATATTAATCACACAAAACGTTTTAAGTACAATGGAATGTGGCTGAAGTACCACATTAAATAAAAAAAAAATTACATGATCTAAAAAAAAACCCTAAAGCGATCTGTGTGTGGGCGATTTTCACCAAACCCTACCAATCCTAATCGGTACTTCATCGACTCACTAATTCCGTGTGGTTTGGCGTCGGTATTCAGGATTTAATCTCCTCTTAACGATTGCTGCTCCCCACTGTTCTTGAATCGTTGATTCCTTGTTTAGGGTTTTTTGAATTCGTATTCTCTGGGTGACTATCCCTTTATACTATAATCGATTATCTGCTATGGGTTAGGTGCTGCGCGATGAATGCTTCTAAACCCTAAGCGATTAGGGTTTTCTTTTTCTACATACTGTCCGCTCGTTGGTTGAGGTTTTCTGTTTTGTGGTTAGTAGGAAGATGAGTAATACACAACAATCGCAGGGTAATAAGGGTAGTGGTACTGTTCTTGGTCAAGTTGATGGTGTGCCTGCTCCGAATTCACACCAAACAAGTTCTACTGGTGGGACTGGGAATGCGAATGGTGATGGTAAGAATTCTAGTGACATCAATTCACATAATTTGCCTAAACTTTCATACGCTTCGTTGTTTAAATCTAATAATGCATTCAAATCGGTAAATATATGTGAGCTCCGTAATGAGGAGCGAGTGGAAGGTGCTCACGTCGCTATTCCTCTGAATGAGATTGAGGATGTTTCATCGAGGTTTGTTAACACTCTGTATGGGTATTTCATTGGGAAGAGACTTGCTTTCCCTATCGTAGAGAATTACGTTAAGAATACATGGGCAAAGTTTGGGCTGGAACGTGTTATGTTGAACAATGGATTCTTTTTGTTTCAATTCTCTACTAAGGAGGGTATGGATAAAGTGTTAGAGNTTTAAGGTCCAAGGCAAGTCGAGGAAGTAATATGCGATGTTGATTCGTGCATGTTTTTTCTTTCATGGTTGTTCTAGTTTTTCGTAGCTAGTTGTTCATTTATGGCATGTCATAAATGTTCTAGTGGTTGTTCAAGCGGTTGCTTGAGGTTAATGTGGTCTTCAGCCACATTCCATTGTACTTTAAACGTTTATTTGGTTAATATATTTTACCAGGGTGGAGATCCCTTTACCCAAAAAATGATATAACATAAGAAAGCTACTAAAAGACCAAACACTTAAAAGATAATCATATAAATATAACTCAAGTGTGCAACGTGTGGGTACCCTTCTAGTCATTATTAAATTATAAGATATTTTAAGTTCAGTTCATGTTCCTGTTAGATACAAATAACTTTGAAGTAGCTACACTAACCACATGAAAAAGAGTTTTACCTTGTTTGATTATATATGTGTAATAGTAGGTTCAAAGTTAGTTTATTAGTTGGCTAGAGGTCGAAAACCAAAATTACCAAAACAAAAATCAATGAGAGTGAAAAGTTAATTTTATAAGGGACATGTCACAAAAAGTATACACAATATATAACACAAACATTTTGATTTTATATATACTGGTTATAAATACGTGAGTTGTCTAAATAATAAATTTCAAAATACAGAGTAATATTTTACATGAGTTGTTTGATGTACAATTTAATGTATTAATTTGCATTTCACATTTACTCGAGCTATCATTATAATATTTATAATCTCACGTATATATGAAGTTTTGGGTATTATGCTTTTGTATTCCGAATGGAGTGGGAGCACGGCTTGTGGTTATACTCCATCTAACTTTATATAAAATTTTTATTTTTCAATAATAAAATTTGGTTTATAAAAAAAAGTAAATAAATATATAATAAATTATTATAATAATAGTAATAATAATAATAATAATAGTAATAATAATAACAAAAACAATAAGAAGAGCAATAACAAGAACAATAACAGTAATAGTAACAACAACAGTAACAGCAACAGTAACAACAACAATAATAACAACAATAACAGCAACACTAACAGTAACACTAAATAACAACAACAATAAATAAAACACTAACAGCAACAGCAGCAGAAACAACAACAGCAACAGTGACAGCAAACTAACACTAACATTAACACTAACAATAACAATAACAATAAAGGAGTGGGAGCACAACTTGTGTCTAGACTCCCATCCAACTTTATTTAAGCTTATTATGTTTAAAAAAAATAAAATAAAATAATAATAATAATAATAATAATAATAATAATAATAATAATAATAATAATAATAATAATGATGACAATAAAAGTATTATTATTATTATTATTATTATTATTACTACTACTACTACTACTACTATTATTACTATTACTATTATTATTACTATTATATAAGTCACTTGAAACATGACAAATTAGTCGATGTTGGTCATGAAATGTTGTAAAATAATAGAAAGAAATAAAGTTAAATGATCATATCGCACGTAAATAAATTAAACATTTAGTGAGACCGAAAAGAAAAAAGAAAGAAGGTTGTTCCAAAAAAAAAA